>OZ020303.1:72548589-72710223 GCA_963971305.1 Arcuatula senhousia
CAGTAACTGTGAAATGGTTTAAAACACCGGGTCTCTTTCTTTGTATGCACAGGGTCGTTATCTTTGGAACTGGAAATGGCTTTCCTCTTCAATTTTTAAGTACTTTTTTCAATATCTTTGGGTTTTTACCTTTCAACGTATTGATAAAATGCTGCTGATGGCAGAATAATCCTTGAAATATGCAAATATAACATAACCACATTTTTTAAATACCGCTTTAGTATTTCGCATCATGAAAATTCAAAGCTCTTTCTACCTCAATTGCATGTATATTTTGGGAATCCTAAATTGATAGGAACTTTCTTCATTTGTACTTCTTTAACAAAATGTACATGTAAAAAGATACTTTTTGTTAAACACAAGGTACCAAGATGTCTATCGCCGTGTAATATACCTGCGGAAAAAGAAGTTGTGACTTATTTTTTGTTTAATTTATTTGATATAGGTTAATTTCACGCTGAAAAAGTTAAAGTTAATAAAAATAATAACTTTCATGACGATATCGTGCATTGCATGTATCTTTACCTTTCACCAAAAATGTGCATATCACAAATAAAGGAAATAACAAAACTACCGAACTTGAATGATTAATCTCATAGTCCAGAGAAAATGACAAAAACGAATCAGTCATACCGGAGAATGGGTGGATCGCAATGGTCCTGACTTGGTATAGACATTTCAAACGAAAAAGGTGGGTTTAACCAGGTTTTATGGCGCCAAACCTCCCTCTTCCATTGCGATCTTAGGATCCGGTAATGACCATAGAACACAACATAGTTGTGAGACACAATAGGGATATTGAGGTGGTCATCTCAGTACAGCAGACCAGTCAAACACTAATTAAAACAATAAACTACCATATCTTTTAACTCAATTTTGAACTTTTCTACTAGTGGCTGATAGCGAAGAAAGAATTTTTTAGGGATCGTATGAGACGTATTTGCTTATAGCACTGCTCCAAAAGTCGGTCACGAAGAAATCGGTGTCTAAAATGAAGTTACATTAATTTAACTTGTTTGTCTTTTACATGACAGCAGTATCTTTCCAAAAATAACAGAAACGGAAATAAAATACATCACAAAGACTTTTTCTCCTTTACCAAATTTTGTGAAAGTTAATGTGGTATACCAACAAATATTTTTAAACTTTTTTATTGTTAAAGAATGACTGTCATAATTTTGTTTTTCATTGGGGTACGAAAAGAAACTTGCTCAACGCGGATTATACTTAATTTGCAAAACTTTTTTTTCTAATCCCCAATGAAAAAAATATTTTAATAGTCATTCCTTTAAAAAAAAACATGAAAATTTACTAATGAAAGAATCAAAATGGTGGCGATTACTGTAACAAGTGGGCGTTTCCCAATTATTTTTTTTTCATTGGGATATGAAAACAACTTTACAGCAAAAGCATGTAAAATTAATTTTACAAGTTAATTACTCATGAATGCACACGTTCATGAACAACATTTGCAAGTTAATTTTCCATTATTTTGGAATAACTTTTGTTTTCCCGTGGCAAAAAACTATATTTCGTGGACTTTAACTATAAACACATTGAAAACAAAACCAATCTTTTAAGTGCCTCAATTTAACTTGCCTTTTGATTGTTTACTGCTGTAATTAAAGTGTTTTTGTCGACAACAGTCATCTGCAGCTAGTTCAACAGGATATAAATTTCAGCTCATTTTGTCAGTCTGCCGGTCCTTATGAAATGGCTACCAGTCTTTTTTTAATTGCACCTTCCAACCTGGCATTTTTTTTTTGTTACTGCTGGGTCAATAAGTCGCGGTCGAAGGGAAAAGTTTGCAATGCAAATAGCTGATTTAAGCCATCATTTATTTTCACATGTCAGTACCGTGCCTGGGTAATTGTGTTTCATTTTTCCTGTTCGGTAAATTTGTTATCACCTTTGTAATTTATCAAAGAATAAATATAAGATTTCTAAATTTTACTTCCAAACACTCATTTAAGCTAAACAAAGATCAACTTCAGATTTACAAATATCTATAGTTACTGATCTATCTCCGGAAAGCAATGAAAATAGCAGCATACCTACTTCACCTGCTTACGGTGTTCATATTTCACAATTTATTTGATATGCCAGGGCTTGTACATTTTTTTTCTGATTTTTGATACGACAACGCTTTCTCCTTGACCGACTATTAGACCAAGATTACAAGAAAATACGACTCATACATTCTCTAAAAATATTCTTCCTTCATTATTAGCCAATGTCGGAAAAGTTCAAAATTATGTTTAACTTAGTTGTTTGTGATTTGTATAAGGGTTTGGCTACATGTAATTGTTGTACTGTGATTGTCACCTCATTATTCCCATGAAGTCTTCACAACCATCTTGTGTTTTGTATTACTAACAAACATTAAGATCACAATTGAAGAATGTGGTTTGGCGCGTCGTAAAACCTAGTACAATCAAGCATTTCATTTGGAATGCCTTTTACATGTCAAGAACTTTGTGATCTATAATTTTTCTGGTATGTTTTCCATGTTTTATCTTTTCTCTTGGACATTTAGATTGATCCTCCAAGTTCTGTAATTTTGTTATTACCTTTATTTGAATAAGTTCAAAATTTAATTTTAGGGTAAGGTTAAATTAAATCAAGATAAACACACGCAATGTAATTTTGTGTCTGAGAACATACATATATATCTAAAATTCATCTTTTAAAGAAAAAATGTTACGAAATTCAAATGAAATAAGTTTTGTTGTAAGCTTTTTTAAATTTTGTTTAAAAAATCAACATCACAGTCTTTTTAACTAGAACCTCTTTGCTTAACTGTATCCCACTGTGCTTATACCCTGTTTATAAATGATAAATTGGACACTGGTTGATAAAAGTGATGACACTGCACCACGAAATTCACAACATCCGCATTCTTTATGAAAACAGATACGAAAGACTTTGTTCTGACTAATTAATATTATTGTGACAAAAATATGATCTTCCTTTTCACAGTGTAGATCCTAAAATTTGCGCTATAAAAATAATTCTATATTTGGTGCAAATGCTTGAATAATTAGTTTTTGTATTTTTGACATTTGATGGCCCTTGACATTTAAATTCCACCAAAGTAAGAAAATATAGGTCAATGATTCACATTACATGTAGTATTTCCCTTTATACTAAAACTGTAATTACATAAATTTATTATTTTCACTTCTTTGCAAGTTTTGTAACATTTTTTTATCTAATGCATTCATAGAACCTCTTTACTGGACTGTTTAAACGATTTATGAAATATAACAATACAATTAATGACTTTAGATGAGGTTAATATCATGATTTATCAACACAAGAGATCAGATAATTACCGAGGCCATCGGCCGAGGTGATTATAGATCACGAGGGTTGATAAATCATGATATTAACTGAAATCTAAAGTTATCAATTGTTTTATTAAATGACACTTGCAACATTTTTTTTTCAGAAGTATTGTATTACCATCAAAGAAAGTTAACAATATAAAATTTAACAAAACTGTTTTTGTTTTTGTTTTCATTTAAAATTAAAATTCAAAGTAATATTTGATCAGTTATTAAAAACTGGCATTGGTACTAGACATTTAACAGTTTTATGTTTAACAACTTCATTTATGACGTCACAAATATAAGTACGGATTTTCCCTGATACTAAATTTAGGCACACGTTGAAGCTTACAAAAGTAATGATCACCTCGCGTGCACAATTGCGCGGTCATCATCATATTTTGCAACAATCTGAAAACTAGCCTTTCAACCAATGAAAATCTAAGTTATTTACAGTCATATATAATAAACCTTGTTAATTAATGATAAATTGGACACTTGTTAATATAAGTGATAATGCAATGCTGCATCACGAAATCCACAACATCCGCATTCCTTATAAAACTTTATAATATTATTGTGACAAAAAAGATATCTTGGACGCTCTATCTTCCTCACAAGGCCGTAAATTACATAGAGGCAGAGGAGGCAGCTGCCTCCTCAGTTTTCAAAAAAGAAAAAAAAGAAAAAAAAAGGAAAATGGAAGATGGTTTCATGTCTCTACTTCATGTTTGAATCAGTCTTTCAATAACATCGGGTTGATTGATCTATTCTAATATTAATAAATTAAATTGAAAAAGCTTTCATACCTAAATACAAGGGTCATACAGGGTATAATAGCAGAAAGCTGTAGATGATTGTTGGTGAAAATGTTGGTTTAAACGTTAAGGAGGTTTTACCGTGAAATCGTTCATAAGTGATAAGATTTTGGGCTCTGTATTTTTCCCCTAGTTATAATAATTCTGGTCAAATTTGTAATTTCTCTCCTAGTCTACCAACATGACCTCCTTCTCAAGTTAATAAATGAATGACCATATAGTTTAAGTGTTAAAGTGGCGAATGTTGCATAAAAATCTTTTTCTATATCTTCATACAATATAATATCGTAGTTTCGGATACTGTAATAAACTGTCAGATTGTCACTGCCGCACTCCTTTGTCAGTCTATTTCTTTTACTGACTGTTGGTAGATTCAGTTTCTGTTTTATTCTGATGTCATGACGTGTCTGCGAATTTTTGCCATGTTGTTGTCGGTCTTATTATTAGAAGTTCACATTTTACAAAAAACTGTATTTACACATAAATTTAATATTTCCATTTCCTTGGTTGATTTCGGAACACATGTTTGTTCAGATACATTATTACTTAAATGTATGAGAAACTTATTATTTTAAATGAATCAGTAACACGAATAATTTGGTATTGGCTGGTGTCTACTTCTAAACGTTCCTAAATCTAACTTTTAGTTCTAATGAAAAATGCTGTCTACTTATATTTCGGGGGAGGGGGTTTCACTCCATACATTTATTGGTAGGGATTAGCGGCTGGCATCCAAGGAATTCCACCGTTATCATTATATAAGGAGTATCGAAAAAAGCATACCTTATCACCTATTTTTACAATAAAGCATACCTTATCATATATTTGTACAGTATACCCTTTAAATAATAGATTATAAAACATACGCTGAGACAAAGTAGTTATTTATTTTTGGTTTGTAACTTTATAACATATAGATTTGCATCGACATTATGACCTTATCATTTATTTGTATCTTTATTTTATATTGTCATCCCAATTTCGCCCCCTTTTCATATATTCTTCATCCGCCCCCTCCTGCACCTGTCTTGCATTAGGCATAATCTTCATCCGCCCCCCCCTTTACGCCTCTCTTGCTGGGGCCTATAAACTCCTGTCCACTTATTCGCCTGTTTTGCGGGAGATCCATCACTTTCTGTTTTATCATGGAAGTGATATACCATGTCGTTCACTTGCTTAAATTTACTGGAGTCTTGGGTTACTTCCCTTCAATCTGTTATTCGCCGTGCGCTCACTGTAGATCCATTAACGCTTGTATGCTGTTGTAAATTTGTCTCTTTTAGTTTGTCTAAGGAGAACATAGTCACCTGGTATCAAACTGTGATGTTTTGTGTTTCGGTTTTTACCATATGATTAAATCTTCTGTTTATATTGTCTGTCTTAATCGTTAATATCTTCATATTGATCTGGATTTACCTCCTTTGTCCTGGAAGTATTTCCCAGTTTTTTGTTCGTTTTTATTTTCGCAAAAGCTTCATATGGCGATACTCCTGTTCACAGGGTGGGAGCGGAAATTGTATAAGTTCTTATGACAAGCAAAAGGTACAGCCATGATCAAATCCAACGGACTCGTTAATGAAAATACTTCTAATTAAGTTAAATACACAATAATTTTCCAATATTGCCATCAATTAAGTGCACATATAAGCTTTATGATAAATGGTGTTGCGCACAGCTCTGTCAAGAAATTGATATAATATAGAATGGATATGGTGAGATAAGCTTTATGTATTGACGAGTATCTGCATTTAATGCGTTTTATTCGTATTTTTGCTTTTTAAGCATGGAATTTTTAACAAAAATGATAGCTCAAACATCTTAAAAAGACAAGACCAGCTTGTGTTATCGATCGTTTTTTAAGTAGACACACATTGAACGTATGTCAAATTGTATTTTTTGTAGCCTCTTGATATTGAACCTTAATCAAAGCGCTAAAGCGTTTAATGGCAAGCGAAATATATAAGAACTATAACATGTATAATAGATTTATTCTCTGTTAAAGTATATTGTTCAAAATGTTTGCGAAATATAAATTTTGGTGAGCAAAGAAAGGATCGTCATGCAGATGCCCTCAAATTTAAAGTTAATGAACACGACAGGTATCGTGTAAAAACGGTATCGATTGAAACACCCCTTCGATTAAAATGCACTCGTCCCAAAGATGTGTATTGTATAGTGAATTTATGAATGGAGAAGATATTTTCCTTGCATTAACCAATCAAATAACAGAAATATTTATACGAACAAATCAAGTAATAGATGAATACATAATGTATATTATATCGCCATTAACTAAATAGTCCCACATGTAAGATGCAAAGTAATAAATAAAACTTGTGCCGGTCATATAAAATTCCAATAAAATGGGAGATTTATAGAAGTGTATATCATGTTAACACATATTGAAAAGTAATATACAAAATAAAGCATTTTATTCCAGACTGGATGCAGGAAAATCACTCCGTCTAGACAGAAAAAAAACGCGAAAATCATCACTACTCTATAGACTCCATAAGGCTTCGCTGGCGCTTGCCTAAAAACCAAATGCATTTACAAAGCAGACATCAGTTATTTTGTGATAATATCCGATTTTGTCTCAAAATCTTGAAATCAAAAGTGAACGGGTAGCGTTAAGGCAAGAAAAAATGTATGAACAGGTACATGTAGCGCCGAATTTAACAGTTTTCTTTTTGGGGTAAAAAATACATAAAACCTCTCTAATTTCTCATCACAAGTCGCTCTAGGAATATACCTAAAAACCCTCCGATGTAACTTAGCGTTTTGTTGCTCTCTTCATGACTTTGTGGCATTAAGTTGTGCAACTTATTTCCGAGTATTTAATTCCTCGTCCATAATTTTCAAAACCTTGTGAGGTACCACACCTTTTCCTCTGTCTAATCATTTTGTAAACTTGTCCTAAGTGATATTGTGTATTTGATTTAAGTTTTTTTTTCAGTTACTTTGTTGTGTTTACATTTGGAATACAAATAAACCCTTTTCTTTTAGCTTGCACAGCTCGTCTTAAACCGCTTGATGAATTTTTATACAGACTTTACACGATATTTTCTCAAGCAACGAGTCAAGTGCTAGTAGTGGTACTTTTAAAAGCTAACCTGGCAAAATGCCATGCGAGCTTATAACTACCATCACTATGCGTCCGTCTTCGTCAGTCGTCCGTTAACAATTTTAAAGCACAGAACGAATTTAACTTGCGGAATGATACTTGACATGTTGGCAACAAACGATTCTCATTTTGAAATGACTCAATAAAAACGTTCATGTGACCACTATACATATGATAAAATCACTAACATGACTTTAACTAAGCAACTATAACAGATAGAGAAAGAAAAAAGAAGGATCTTAGGCTCTTTAAAATCATAAGCTCTACAGAAGTCTCCATTGGGTCGATGTTGACAGATGACCACTTATAGGTAGTTATTGGTCTAGAAGAGTTATATATAAGGTCTATTAGTTTTTTTCATGTTTTATCCCATAGAATGAAAACTATTGCTTATGAAGAAAACCTGTGACTTGCTTAACCCTTCAGCTTACTTTAGAATCTAGAAAACGTCTCTATTGCATGGATTAAAATTGTCAGATGACCCCAATCCTCGGAAACCCAGCTTACTCATTCACCCCTGATTTTTGATTTTGTTGGTTTCGCGTTCAGTATCTGATCTTGAACTTCAAAAAATTTACACATAGAAACATGTTTAAATTGCAATAGAAAAATGTAATGCAAACAATCAGAAGGCTCGATACAAACTATCAAAAACGAACGAGGTATTTCATGTGTAATGTAAAGGGATGATGAATGAGTAAGGGAGTGAAGAACTTCTGGGTCTCCGAGGATGGATGGCCCCATATAGGGACCTAATGACTAGGTGAGCGATTCAGCCTCCTGGGAGCCTCTTGTTCATGTTTTTTTGTTCTGTAGAATGAAAACTATGACAGAAAGAGAACAGCTATTTTTTTCATAAACCTTCAGCCTATTTAAGGCTCTTAAAGGATTCTGTTGGATTACAATTGCTAGATCCTTGTGACCCAGAGGCCCAGGTCCTGATACATGTAGCCTTTTGTTTGTTTTTATTCCATCAAAAGAAGTGCAAAATGTTTACTTTGCCTTTTCACTTTGTGTTATGCTTGTCGGTTTTTGTTGTATATTCAGTGACGGATCTATAGAGCTGCATGGTCTGTTCGAACATATCAATCAAAATGAAAATTCATAGAAACTTCTGTTTCACTCTTCGTTCTTTGGTTACCTGGTGTTACAAATGTACCCAATGGTGGTTAAATCTTGCTCCTGTGCAAATTGGTATCCATTACGTTTAGAGATGATAAATGTGCGGATGTTTGATTTTATTTATTAAGTAAATATACTTTACTGCATATTTTCTGTGTATTCAAAATGTTTGTATACCTTGAAATACGTTCACTGTGCAATACTAGTATGCTTATTTCAATGTTTTACGTAACATGTAATGCTAGCGGCACACTATTCCGATTTAGACCCCAATGAAAACATCATTATGGATATTTTCAAAATCGAAAATTATCGTACCCAGATCGCTCTATTCTTGTTGCCATCTTTTTCCATCGTAGCACCTTCTGTGGAAATTTTCTTACTTCGGGGTGAACTTTGTAGTGCCACTGAGTTTTTTTAAAATGTTAAAAAACTGCCAAAAGTTCCTTCGTGTGGTGTTCGTTTATCCATCCATTCGCGAAAGCATCTTCTGATTTCTAATTGTCTTCAGTTTCGTTTATCTAACGATGGCAGCACGAATGAAACGGGAAGTTCTCCAACGGTGTGCAAAGGAAACACGACGTCGCGAAGGCGTCGCTTTGTATTGGTATATCCGTAGTAGATAGTGTAATGGCATAGAGCAATGGATTTTTGATTGATTGATTGTAAACCATGGCCGCCGTGTTAAAAAAAAAAATAGAACATAGGGGTAAATTGCAGTTTTTGCAAATAACTCTAAAATGGTGACATTTTTAAAATTCTAATATAGAACAAAAGTGATCTGAACCTCAAGATCTACCTGGCCTGAAAGTTCGGAGAAGATACAACAACCCATGTAGGAGTTA
Source organism: Arcuatula senhousia (assembly GCA_963971305.1). Lineage (NCBI taxonomy): Eukaryota > Metazoa > Mollusca > Bivalvia > Mytilida > Mytilidae > Arcuatula > Arcuatula senhousia. The sequence goes on from OZ020303.1 coordinate 72,557,828, forward strand.
TTTCCCATTTTCCTGATTGTTTTATGAATTTTGCACTTATAAAGTTCAGTATCTTGAAAATAAACAAGATATTTTAAAAAAGTAAATTGCATATTGTTAAACACATCTTCAAAATGTGTACTTTGGGCACGTTGAAGGATGATTTCTTTTAGGAGTTATTCCCCTTAGAACGTCGAAATTGACCATTTTCACAACATTTCAATGTTACATATTTGAAACGTTGGAACCAAACTTGGAACGAATGTTAATTAGCATTAGATGAATAGAACTGATGTCGGGATTTTTTATTGGCAGAGGCATACATGGAGAGCCTTCGTTTTAACTTGTTATCCATACATACTAATTAGAGGCAGCAGAAGAAAATTTATAGAGACTTAATTATATAATCTTAATGCAAATCCCGCTATTACATTTCGTACTTCGTATACCCATTGTTATGCATCTTAGACCCTTCGTATGCTGAACACAACGTCGTACAGTCATTCTTTAACTTCGTTTCTCCTTCGGGTCTAGTTCTCGACTTATCTTGATAACATTTTAACAACTTCGTTATCGGTTCGTAGCTATTCGTTTGTGCTTCTTTTCTTATTGTGTAGCCGTCGGTTCTAATCGTATACCCTTCGGTCTTGATTTAGAGTTTAGGCAAGTTCGGGACTAACTTCACAGTTAAAATTTCACATTCGCGAGTCCATCGTATGTCAAAATCGGGACAGTGTGAATAGGAATACGCAGATGCTTGTCAGATGGGCACTTTCACCCTGTGTTAATGATAAAAAGATACTTTCTGTTATCCGCAATCTGGAACTTCATCACAATTTTATCATAAAATTTAGATGTGCATTTTTACTATTTGAAACTTTATCTTATTTACAGAATTTTGTGTAAACCGTATTGCTTGCAAATTTTAATAGTTAAATTTTGTTAAACCAAAGGTTTTATGGGCGTTGCAAATTTGCATGCTGATTTGTTTGTTTCTTTCTTTCTTTCTTTCATATGAAGTAGACTACTACAATAATTTCTAAACAAAAAGATCATAGACTTACTTTATCTTTTAACCTCTTTTTCCATTACATTGATTATGTCATTTCACTGGGCAATTTTGATTTTGTGACCATTTCCATCCCATATATCCCCAAGAACTAGAAAAACTACATAACGGATTTTAGGAAGTCTGCATCATATCGAAATAGACACTCCAGAAAGATTTTCACCAAAGCTCCATGACAAATTAAAGGTGATGACTTCAACTTTCAAATCGTCAGCTTTTCTTTCTTGTGTAATAACATTTATTACCGTTATGAGGTGTACGTATCAAAACTGATTTAAGAGCTTGTGGGACTTGTATTGATTTCCTTGGTTAAACTTCTCGTCTGACACAAAAAATTAATTCAATATTATGATGCTCCTCGGTTGTTCACTTTAAAAATACTATCCAAGACATCATTAGGTAATAGACATATACGGAATTCCTATCTTTCAGAGGAATGAATATGAAGGTTTGTCAAAAAGTATTATTTTTCGTCCTCTACAAGATTTGAGACGTTGAATTTGCCATCTGCAGCGTGGCAGGTGTTGTATTGCAATCAGGATTTACTTACTGTTTCGGAGCACCTGAGTAATTTCTCGTTATGATTAAAGTTTGCGTTGTTGATTGCTGTTCAGTTGTTGTTGAGTTTTATATGGTTTGTTTTTCAGGCTGTCCTTGTCTTTGTCTACTGGTTAAGTCTTTGCCCTTTCAGACTTTTGACGATCAAATTCCCCATTTGTACTTCTTTGCTTTTTTACATCTATGTAAAGTTAGACTGATATCATTATTTATTTTGTTTAAACAAATGAAGCTATAAAATTACAAAACAAAGCTGGTACTAAATTGTATTTCCTTCTATTTCTACTCTCTATAAGGCATAGAGAACTTTGACCAAATGTGGACCATTGTCTGACATTTGATGATTCATCCGACATTTCCGTTCTGTTATAGTTTCTGAGTTAGTAACCATTGAAAGTGATTTTGAGTAGATTCTGGCAGAAGCTTCAGAGGAGTAACTTTCTCCTTACACAATTTCATATTAATCTCTGCCCCCCATTTTTTTTTCGTAATTCAAAAGATTTTATTTAAATAACAAAGTCTGTTGTCAAACGGTCCGTTCTTTATGATTTATTGATGATGCATGAAGGAAGCAAAGGTGTACCAAAGGGGTAATCAGTAATTATAATTAGAACAACTATGTACTATGGTACATATATACGTGAACGTTCTGGTGATTTATTCATGGAAACAAGAATGGTTCTGCTATTTTTTTTCAAATCCACTTATTATAATGTGCATACTATATTGTGTTTTATTCTATATATACACATAAACTATTATAGGGTATGTATATGATTATAACTTGACAGTGATGTCATTTCTTAATATCTGATATAAGGTCTTGTTGGTCTTGGTATTGGATATCTCTGTACAACTGGCCTCTTTCTCTGGTATACTCGCCAGCCGCCTCTGATTTCTTTAGCTTTCTTTGATCTATATTTCTTAGTGCTGTAAAAATCAAACAAGTTGATATCAGTTAGATATGAAAAACCATGACTTCGATCATTACATTCACCTTTTTTAGTCAGTGCTAGTTTTATTGGTTTTGTGAAAACTTGAACTGTCTGTTCTGGATTTATTAGACCCCAATACGAAACTTGCTTTAATTGCTTCATCTTGACTTATGACATTGAAAATGACGAAAAACGATCAGTTGTTAGAATAAAGCACTTATTTCTTTTTACAAAACCAAGTCAACTAAAATGTATTGAAATTATTCAAAACCATATCTGCATTTCCGGATTCGGAGTTACTTTATTTATATTGACCATTTTCTACCAATGTGTCTTTCATGTAAAGCTGTTTTTTCATGGTTATTCTTACCAAAATATAGAGAAAAGTCACAAAACATCATGACTGTCTGAAGTCACGATTTTTCATGACTATATGATGTCATGAAGTTTCATTACTCGGTAACATTTTCAAGTCATGGATTTTCATCACAAAATGTGATTGAAAGTTATGGATTTTCATGACTTTGTTACAGAAAACAAAAAAAATATGGTTGTTCACTACATTTTTTTATTAAATGTTATGAAAAACCATCAGTATAAAAGGTCATGGTATTTCATAAGATATCTTACTAAATATAGTAAATTTGAATAAAACATACATGTGAAAGGTAGGGTTTATTATGGTTTTTATTTATTGAACACTATTTTTTCTATTAATTATATATAATAATGAATTCTTAATAAACATTTTGTTGTTCGCTACAGTATCGCTTTCCTTGAGAGTTTCTTATATTTCTTTGTTTAATTTGTTGTGTAAACTACAATGCATCCGTTACGACAGTGATTTACACTTTATCAGACTAAATTCTTTACATTGATTCAGTGCTATATAACCCCTAACAGTGTTTTCCCACATCTTTGTATGTTTACCTTTTAAGCCGTCTGGTTCTCATAACAATACACACTATGATGATAATGATTACAGCCACTGTAAAGACGGAACCGAAAATGACCGACATCCACAAACTTTCATCTAAATAATCTAAATAAAACCAAAAACGATTTTTTCTTCGATTAGTTATTCTACCTCTCAAATAATTGATAGACACTTAAGTCCACATGTTTTGATGAAATCCTTTTTTTATAATCAAGAGAATTGCATAACAAAAAGAATCCTGTTTGCGTTAGGACCATAAATATTATTATGGTAAAAAAGAAAGGGGATTTATCTGTCTGAAATATGAAAGTCAAATTTGCGTCAACATAATAACAAATGAATTGCACTGTTTCTTATTGATAGTATGTCCTACCAAATGTTTGTTGTTTAACTGTAGTTGTTGATTCTGTTGTGGTGATGTAAGGACAGGAGCTCTACAAAATTAGAATTAAGCGGGTAATTTTAATGTATGCTTCGAGAAAACTATATACTACATGTATACTCTCTCAAAAAAGAAACGCAACTTACAAAGATATTTGAAATACCATGGAAATTAATATGAATACGAATATGAAACTTTGCATGGTCATTGTGCAGTGATCAATCTTACGTGTGACATAAACAAAATTCAAATTCATCAGCTAACGGAGGCGTGGCGCCAAGTGTAGTAATACCGACTTAATGCTTGCATCAACACTTAACTTGTGCTCTCCCCTGTTTCTAAAAAAAGCTCCAAAAGATCTTCTGGCTCCTATTTTCACACATATCGAAGCCTGTGCTTCCACACCCCAGGTTTTTAAAAACATTGGGTGGTACTAGCGATAGCACTTATCAAAGTTTGAAAAGTCATTGAAATTGATGGTCTTAGCTAACATCCAGTAATACTGGTGACCGATGCTTGAAACAGTAGCTTTTTTTTTGGTTAAAAAACCCATGCATTCATCTTACTTTTGGTGGTACCATCATTATCAAAACGACAATTCTTCTTTTAGTGGTTAACATTAGGCTCAACCCGAGATGTGAATTTTCCCCGTATACGGCAGATCGGTTGAAAGTTTTGAACAAAATAATTCTCCTTGATTTTTCTTCCAGAGAAAAAATCATCACCAAAACATTGTCGTGAACTAAAATCTCCAATTTTACAAAGAAAGTTTATGAAAAACATTCCAACAATTGACAAACAGTATGAGAAGGAAGAATAAGAGATTGTGAAAACTCGGTGGAGTGTAGTGCATCAAGAGTCAAATGGGTACATAAGAATCACAACCAATAGCATTCCAAACGTAAAACACAAGACATTTTTAATTTTTAATGAAGTTTTGAAAATTCTGGTCTTATGGAAAATCGGGCATCTACTGATTAAATTTTGTTCTGCACATGCGCCAACGCCTAATTGTGCAATCGAACATCAGGGAAAGAAAGCGCACATCTATAAGTGATTAAAATATGACATTGAAATCTTGCACGCATTGGGGATAGCAGTTTGAGTACTATCTTGCAAACAAACCGTTTGACATAATTCTTAATGGCATGCGCACTCGATTAGCCAACAGTTTATTACATTTTTAGTAAATAAGACAAAATGGCCCCTCTGCAATAACCAAGTCAAATTTCAAAATGATATTGCAACAACTGATAAAATAAAACTCGACTTTTGTATGCGATTTAAATTCAAACTTTGTGTATGTTGCGTTTCTTTTTTGAGAGAGTATACATATTGTTTCAGAATATACACGATCGATTAACATATATATACTTCGGAATTTTTCAAAATTGACAAAAACAATTCAAGTCCCTTGAACGCTTAATTTGACAAGAAAGTTTTATTAAGTTGTTGTGAAATAGCAAAAAAAGGATGTTATCTATTTTAATGTTGAATTCACAATTGAAATCAGTTCAAATTTTAATGTTTTATGCTTTAAGCATAATTGATAAAGTGTATAGCCTTATATCTTGCTTTTCATACTTACAATGATTGTACAGGTTTTCGTTATATTATCACAAAAGTTACATCTCTCATTGTAGGCAATAAATACTACAGTGTCCCCAAACGTTGATCCGTCATTAGAAAGACTGAGCTCATATCTATCAACTGTCAGATATGGCGTCTCAGAGGCCGCCCGTCTATTCCGTAAGTCCATATCAAGGTTAACAGTTACCATATAAGGGTTTCGATATTCTGCTTTGACTGTATGTTCTTGAGTTTCTGTTACTGTGTTGGTTAGGATCTGCAAAGGGGCTCATTCTTATAATAATTTGGTACTGTGATGTTTATCATTTGTATGTAAAAGAATGGATCAAATGCAGTTTATATTTATTATTTGAAGACTTTCAACAAAGCTTTATGACAAACGTGACGACTTCAACTTTCCAATTGCCAACTTTCCCCTTTTGTGTAGCAACATTCTATCTGCTTCTGCTTATGGAGTTTCCGTATCACAGTTGATTCGTTACTCCAGAGCTTGCGGGAATTACACCAATTTCCTTTCCAGACAAAACGTCACGTTTGACACAGAAATTGATAACACAGGGTTATGTTACTCCACGGTTGCTCTCTTCACTCAAGAAATTTTACCGCTCACTCGTAGACCAATATGGGATTTCTATCTCTCAAATGAGTACAGATGTCGATTTGTCGTAGAATTTTGTTTTGTCTTCCTTTACCGGATTTGACACACTGAATTAAAATTAGCAACACACCGGGTGTGCTTTGCAGGCAGGAACAGCTAACTCTTCCTGAGCACCTGAGTTCACTCTTGTTACGACTTGAATGCGCGTTTTTTGATTTAGATTCAGTGTTGTGGGGTCCTTCGTGCTGTTTTTGTTCGTGTTTACCGGTTTTGCCGTTTCCCTTTCAGACTATTGACACTAGAATGCCCAATGGCTGCATCCTTGCTTCTTAATAGTAAGAATACAACCAACCACTTATATTGAAAAATGCTAAATACTATTTGAATATGAAGAGTAAAGAACCATAATAAAACAATCAGGTCAAATCGGAACTAAACCCCTATGCCTTGGTCAGGAAGAAGCCCAGTGTTTTGCCTTTTATGAAATCTACAAAAATAATTAATTAGTTTTGATGTGTTTTTCAACCAAAAGAAGGAAAACATCGGGAAATTAAACTTCATGTACAACAGCAGCCCTAACCATACAATAAATTTAGGCAATAAATTTTGCTAAGCCTGACGCGCACCTGATCTATTGATTGAAGTAAAGATGTACCATTGAGGCAATTTAATGTTGCATCTCAGTAAAAACATTTACGATAAAGAGACGACTTCAATTTTAAAATTATTAATTTTTCTTACCTGAAAGTAACATAACAACTTCACCTGCATACTGCATACATTTCATAACTTATTAGATATACTGGGGCTTGCTAACATTTTTCTCCATGACCGACTATTAGATCAAGGTTATAAGAAAATAAGTCTTATACTACCCCTTAAGGTAGTACAATAGTAAAAAATCGGTAGGATAGAATTTTTTAAAATTTTGTCATAAGAAGTATCTATGTGCATATGTTTGAAAAATAAAATAAAAAGAATAGGTCACCGTGCTTAATTTTTGTAGAAAATTGATCAAAAACAGTTCAAATTTGACTATTTTATATAGATTATATAGGGAAAAATGGATTAAATTATTTTTTTCAAATTTCACGGGATAGATTTTTGTTATATTTTGTCAAAACATCAATTTTTGTTAGTTCTTTGAAAATAAGGTATAAAATCAAGGGGTCACCGTTAATTTTCTGAAAATAAACTGGAAAAACTTAATTTCCCTGCACATTTCATACAAATTATCTCCCTTGAAAAAAGTACGGGAAATGTTTTAAAATGAATATAACAGTTAGGTTTTGTTTCAAACTTATTTTTTCTCGAATAATTAATCATACTAACAATCTTCATACAGTTAAAAGCAACGTTTTTGCCTTTGCTTAAATTTGGTAACATGCCCAGAAAAGATGCTCAGTGTTATACCACTGTACTACCTTAAAAATCTTCCTTTGTTATCAGCCACTGGCGGAAAATACAAGACAGTTTGTAAGTGATAGTTTTGATTAGTGTTTGGATGGTTGTTGTACTGCGTTGATGACTTAAACATCTCTATTATGTCTTCACATCCGTGTTGTATGTTTATAATATCCGGACCCAAAGATCGTAATGGAAGGGGGAGGTTTTGCACCCATAGAACCTGGTTTATCCAACCATCTCTTTTGAAATGTCTCTACTCAGTCAAGACCATTGCGTTCCTCAATTTTCCCGGCATGTTTTCCCCGCTTGGTCTTTTCTCATGGACATCTGAGATTGATCCCCCAAGTTCGGTAATTTTTCTGACCTTGTTTTGCAAAATTTACAAAATATGCAGAAATAAAATCACCTCGAAAACATCACACAACTACAAAAAAATCATACATCTCATCCAAACCGCAATTTTCAATATAAATTCAGGTCGAAACGATAGAACAATCGGAAATATCGATAGTAAAGTCATTGAGAGTTTTCGGTGACTTGAATAGTTTTAAAAGAGCGATGGTATTGTAATTATAATAAGGGATGTAAGTCCCTTTCACCGGTAGAAATCCCCAAGTATATTTTGTATGAGGTCATGTGAAGTCACATGACTTCTATAGTTAGTACTGGCAGTCAAATTTTCATTTTGACTTTTTTAATACTTTTTCATGCTAATTTCTAAAAATACCCAATCATTTTTAATATTTTTTTATATTAATAAAACATATGTTTAACTATTTTCCACATGCTAAAAAATTGCAATAAACGTTGTTAAATAATTTTATTTAAGTTCATAGTCAAACGCTCACTTAACCCACTTTGTTGATGTATCCAAAACAAAAATGGCAAACGACAGAATATTCAGTGAAAGGCAACTCCAACTACATGCATGGGTGTTTGGTCAAGTTTATGACCCCATCTAGACAAAGTTTGTTCTTTATTTATATAAAACATATATTATTGAACCGCGATGAAACTAGACTGGGCTTGTAAACTACCACTGTGAGTGACTGGCCATTCAGACCAGCAGCCGACGGGATACGTTGTGGATCACAACACGCAGACCTCATTACAAGAATAAACAGACAGTTCATGTAATGGTAAGGCAAACCCAATATTAGATTTTCTTTATTTGTAATGGGGAAATATCAAACTTGATAATCATAAACACTTTTCTCAAATACTCCAAATTTGATTTGAGCAAACGTCACTGTGAATTCTGTGTTTGTTTCTGAAAAGGCGCATATGAGTGCGTGACGTTTCGCTCCAAATTTTGAATAACGACGTTTGCAATATCTACTTCATTGATATGTAATGTGCAAAAATTATGAAAAGAGCAAATAAATTTCGTTGCTTCTTGATATTTGCCCCGCTTATTTTTCAAATTTTTCGTCCATGTTTCAAAACACAAAATGTATTTTTGGAAGCACTTTTATTCATATTCACGCCGGCACTGTAACTCTGAGAAGCCTATCCGGACGAAAAAAAGAATCAATATCAGCATTAGGCAATTTTTCGCGGGAACTTGCGGTAGAGCTCTCCGCTACGAGCTGTGCTCGCTATTAACGATTCAATTTCATGAAATATTTAAAAAGGCTTGGTAGTAAACTTGTATATTTATGAGATTTATTACCTGTGAGTATTTTATCCTACATGTAACGTTTTCCGACGGGAAATATCCGTTGATATTAGTTCTCTTGCATGCTCGCGTTTCCTTTCCACAAAGGCCATTTGCTGGTAGACTTATGTGCAAAGGAGGTAATGTAACATCTTCTGAGCAGTCATCTCCCACAAAGCCATCAATACAATTACAATTTCCTAAATTGAAAATAAAAAAAAAAACAATAAGATAAATATATGTCTCTTATAACTAATCTTTTTTCATCAATAAGAAATATCTAAATATGAAAACATCATTTAACAAGTTACTTTAATTAAGAAAAAAAAAACGCCTTTCAATTTCTTATATGATATACATAGTCATTTAAATAACAAACACATGTGCATTTCAAGACAACATTAATGACAAAGAATTTCATTCTATTCTTCGGCTAAGCCGTGGATTAGCGCACACATGTAATTGTATTCGTATATGTTTTGTAAATACAAGTAAATGAAATAGTGTAAAACATCCTGAAACCATAATAACGATTCAAAAAGACCCATTTATATCGGGTCTTATTAATTATTATTAAAAAGTTATAAAAGTAAACTTTCTGTCCATTTCTATAATTTGATTGAAATCATAATGATACATGGGAATTTCTTAATAGAACATTCATTTTAAAGTCTTAAAAATGATCGATGTTCATCAAATTTTCCCGCATGGAAATGCCTCAAACCATCTAATAATCTATCATTTCCTGTCAATTAAACTCTATAGATGGTTTCCTTTCTATCAAGGTTAGCCCGCCCCGGCACAAACACTTCTGTGTTGGAGAACACACCAAAGCTTTAAATTATCTGTTAAAATTTCAAAATTATCTAAACCCTTAGGTTCTTCCTACCCCAGACATAGGTTGATCATCTTAGTAATAATTTGGTTCCTTAGTTTTGGTATTTTTGGTTTTACTATTCTATGCTCTTCATAATCATAAAGTGTTTGGCATTTCAATATTTTTGGTAGAGCGCCTCTGGTGAGTCTTAAATAGACGAAACGCGCGTCAGGCGTAGCAAAACTTTTTGTCTGGAACTTTGTTGTCATTCGTATTCTATCAATGTTTGTTAATTGCATTATTACATGCCAACCAATTTCCACTAAATAAGTATACACTTGGACATACGTTCAAGACCGCCTGAAAATATACATGTTTTCAGCTTCAAACGTTTGAATTAAATCCCACTAAATAAAATTAATTAAGGGATGGACATGATTACCGACAACCGGCTACACCCGGTACTCTACAGTGTTTCTGCTCGAGGAAAACCTAAGGCGGAAAAATTGTTTGGTAACGGGTTTAAAGGCTTGGTTTTCTGTTACAAATGTTTTGTATCTTACTTGTACGACGTCGAAAAACATATATTAATATTGTGTAATAATATATTTATTGTATGATTATCGTAAAATGTGTGTTTATATACATTGAAACCTCTTGAATCGTTCCTCATCTATAGTGTTCTAGTAGGTAGATGAAAGTCTAGAAAATCTAGTTTAAGACACTTTGCTTTTAGGTCAGTTTTTGTGCCTAGAAACCAACTAAGACTACAAAATACTTAAAAGACACACATTTACAATTAACTATTTAAACCAAAATTCATCTTTTAGTTTCTGAATGAAAACAAATAATGGATTTTTTTTTCAGTGAAAGTGATGCAAAACATACAGAGGGCTTTCTAGCTTTCCCAAATTTTAACAACCAGAATTTATCTTTTGATTTTCTTAAAAGCAAACACTTCTATAAAAAAGAAGCCAGTAACACCCGTTAAAGTACTGAATTTGAATAGCTCTATGGGGAGGGGAGTCGTGTAAATAAGGTTAAATACCATTTTTAGTCCAACCTCGGGGTAGTATTTTAAGTTATAGCTACATGTCAGCTTTCTGGCAAACTGTTTCAGGATTTTTTTCTTCATCTTTTTGTTAACATTCTAAAAGGGTAACTATCGGCAACAAAAGAAGACAATCTGTTGAACATCCCCACAACATATTGACATTCCACTGGGCACAAAGTGTGCTCCTCTCTTCGCCGACTTCATTTTATATTCGAACCGAATTAATTTCTTCAGAAACTCGTAAACAACCAGAAGATGAAAGAGGCGAGGTCCTTTTATCCCACTTAAAACATATTCAGGTGGTCCTTTCTGTCAACAGCGCTTCGTTTGGTAGATGGATTCTAGAGTTAAAGATTAGAGAAATCACCGAAACCAATTGTTTCACGTCATTCTTTGATTTCCATCTCGGATTTGACCATGGTAGTCATCTCAGTACAAATATATATAACGATTTTAACGATAATTTTACAGATTTACGATAAAAGACACGACTTTTTTTAATTTTTTTTCCTGGAAAGTAACATTCTCACTTCACCTGCCTATGGTGTTTTTATTTTTACTAGAGAATGCGCCTCATACGACCTCTAAAAATATTCCTTTAGTATCAGCAGTTGGTAGATAAATTCAAAATTATGTAAATGACGAAATAGTAAGAGATTATTTGTGATGGTTTGGATAAATGTTTGGCTGATTGTTGGAGTGAAATGATCACCTTAATATTATGTGGTGTGTTTTGTGTTACTACCAGATCCTAAGAATGCAATTAAAAAGGTAGGTTTGTCGCACCATAAAACCTGGTTGAACCAATCATTTCTTTTCAAATGCCTGTACTAAGTCAGAACCATTGCGATCTTAAAGTTTTCCGGTATGTCTTCCATTTTTTTGTCTTTTCTATTGGGCATTGAGATTGATCCTTCCTCGAATTTTGGTAATTTTGTTGTTACCTTTACTAGTAAACCCTTAATTCTTTTATTACAATGCAGGTTTCGTGAAAAAAAATACTTACTTCGAATACAAACATCCCAAAACAAAACTGTGATAAATTAAATAAATAAGTGGTTCTTATGTTATGTCCAAGTGTATATAAGCTGCAATTCACTCAGTATATGTCTGTAATGCAATTTACACACCCTCTCATGCTAATCATAAAGGTAATAACAAAACTACCGAACTTGAATGATCAATCTCATAGTCCAGAGAAAATGACAAAAACGAATCAGTCATGCCGGAGAATGGGTGGATCGCAATGGACCTGTCTTGGTACAGACATTTCAAACGAAATGGTGGGTTAAACCAGGTTTTATGGCGCCAAACCTCGCTCTTCCATTGCGATCTTAGGATCCGGTAATGACCATAGAACACAACATAGTTGTGAGACACAATAGGGATATTGAGGTGATCATCTCAGTACAGCAGACCAGTCAAACACTAGTTTAAACAATTAACTATCACATCTTTTAACTCAATTTTGAACCTTTCTACTAGTGGCTGATAACGAAGAAAGATTTTTTTAGGGATCGTATGAGACGTATTTTCTTATAGCCCTGCTCCAAAAGTCGGTCACGAAGAAATCAGTGTCTGATAAAAAAATCTGTGAAATGTGTGCAAGCTCTGGCATATCGAATAAGTTGTGAAATATATACACCATATGCAGGGGAGGTAGGTATATTGCTCTATAGATTAGGAAAATTAATAATTTGAAAATCAAAATCGTCTCGTTTATCGTAAATTTTTGTACTGGGTCAAATTCGAGGTGCAAATCCAAGAAAGACGTGAAGCAATTTGATTCGGTGGTCTCTTTAATCTCCAATTCTGGAGGGTATATTGAAGGAATCCATCTACCAAATGAAGTGTTATTGACAGAAAGGACATCATCAATATACATGTATCTTAATGTAAGATTAAATAACCCTGCGTCTTTCATCATCTTGTTCTTTACGAGTCCCTGAACAAATTCAGTCTCGTAAGAGTATAAGAACAAATCGGCGAGGAGAGGAGCACAGTTTGTGCCCATTGGAATGCCGATTTGTTGTTGAAAAATCTCTCCTCCGAAGGTGAAAAATATGTTGTCAATGAGGAAATCAAGCATACTGCAAACTCGTTCCAGTGTGTAACAAATTTTATCTTTTAAAGATGTTTTGGAAAAGAATGTAGAATTATAACCCAAAACAACAAAATTCCTAGAGTTTGAAAAGGCTTTTTTTGAGAAGTTTTTTCAGACGACATTTAAGTTTTTCGTGTGGCAAGGTAGTGTATAAAGTTGAAAAATTGAACGTTTTCAAAGAGTGAACCTCAGAAAATGATCTAGATTTAAAATGATCTAACAAATCCTTGGAGTTCTTCAAAATCCACATATGGTTAATTCCAATACGATTATAAATAGTGTCGCAGTATAGCTTGTTGACCTTCTTTGACAGCAGACAAGATTTTAGTTAAATGAACGGACAGCTCTCTAGTTGAACAAGATGAAGATCCAGCTATATACCTTTCTTTGTACGGATTTTTGTGAAGTTTGGGTATCCAGTACAAATACATGTATGGTAACTCTTTATGTTCCTCTCTCATTGGAATATTGAAAGAGGACATAAAAGAGCTATGGTTGGCTATGATTTCATCTTTGTTAAATGTAGTCCGTTTGTATGTAGCACTAGCGGAAGTATTACCATCAATGCCTAGTTCTTTTATTAGACAATTGTAATAATGTGCTTTACATACAAAAACTATATTATTGGAAGCCTTGTCTGCTGGCGTGACAACATACCTGTCATATAAGGAAAAGAGACAATTGAGAGCTTCACGATCTCTTAATACAGAAGAAGGCCGGGGGTTCACACATTTGCGAAGTTTGTCTATTCGGCTTCGTACAAGAGATCGGATAGTCCTTACCCAGTCCGACAGTGATTCAAGCTCTTGTTCCCTCTTTATCCAGGCTCTAGCATAGTCCTCCACAGCGTCCATGATGATCTTAAAGTTGTGATTCCAATTTATACGTTGCGTTTCCCTGAATTTAGGTCCATGGGAAACCACATTACGTAATAAATCATTTTCAATTATCTTAAGATCACCCGTGATGACATGACCAGATGGACCATAGACAAAGGGAGAAGCATAGCAATCACATGTCAGAGGGGACTTTAGATATTCTTCAATGTTTAGGTCCTGCAATGCCTTTTTGTGTTTGAAAATTTTACTACTTATGGTTTTAGTGTAGCGGTAGGAAATAATTGGTGTTGACTGATTTTTGAAATATGGAGGAATTTGAGATGTAACTTCCTTACGATTTAAAATATTGCTGATGTTTATAGCATCTATTCCTTTGTTCTTAAATGGAATATGGAGAAATTTCCTATCCTCAGTAGTTAGAGGCTCACTTCTTACAGGCTTAAAAAGACGAAAAAGGGCAACGTCGCAGATAATGCTAGTAAGTCTGTAAGAAGGAGAAAATGGATCAGTACCTGCTTTTTCTAACCAAAGATCGCGTAGGTCTTTAAGTTTCGTGACTCGTAGTGAATAGAGAATGGTACAAACATGCTGGACACCCAACGGTTGTTGTAGACTTGTTACCAGATCATCAAACGTGACTGAAAGAGATCTGTTGTCAGTTTGACTGGCACCAGATCTCGGTTTGTATCGTTTTTGACCATGACTACGTTTGTGTCTACCATTAGGGTCAAACAGTTTCATAACATTCACCTCACTACATTGTGGGCTAGAAAGATTTCCTATTCCTTTGATGTTATCATTACATCCATAAGGCATTGCAGTACCTAAAGTTTTTATCCAGTGAAGCTCTCGTTTTTTTACGGTAAGGTGTACTAAGATTAGGACTGTTGGTGTCGTGGTAAATCTTTTTGATAAACCGGACTTTCATGTTCAAACATTGGTCATGGTTAGGTTGATTAAATTGGTTATACAAAACCCGATAATCAGAATTTTTGGTGTCATAATCATCTTAACCTAAACAACCCCGGGACTAGGCTAATTCATCTTATCATTTTCAGTTTTATTTTTACTTTTATCCTTCACATACCCATTGCACATGTTCCATGTGAACTACAGTTGCCAGGACACAACTGATTTGTTATGTCTTCTAGAATACTCCCTGTTCCTCCATCAGCTGTAGAGTTTAGGATTGTCTCATTACGTAACACTTCTATGAGGATGTATGTCTGAATAGCACCAACCGTGTCCTTCAGGAATTCTGTAGTGGCAGTTATCTTAAAAACAAAACAGATCACATGAAGCATTGTAAAGAAAACGCTCATCAAACACCCAACATGTTCTACCCCCTTTTTGCAGAATATCAATATATTCTATCTTATGATCTCGGCATAAGTCTTTTCGAATAAGTTTCATTATTCAATTTCTTTGTTACAAAATGGTGGTTCATAGGAGAGTGGGTTCAAATATACATCATGTTAGATATACTCCGGTAGTTGTTAGGAGAGTAGAAAATACAAAGGATCAATTAAGTATTGAAATTAAAAAGGGATTGAAAAAACAAATTTCTTGTTTTGTTTTAAATACAAATCTACAAATTAAAACACGTAAGAAGCATATTACATATAGGCATTTATCTGACCACAC
Organism: Arcuatula senhousia; assembly: GCA_963971305.1. Taxonomy (NCBI): domain Eukaryota; kingdom Metazoa; phylum Mollusca; class Bivalvia; order Mytilida; family Mytilidae; genus Arcuatula; species Arcuatula senhousia. The sequence goes on from OZ020303.1 coordinate 72,573,398, forward strand.
GAGGCTAGGAAAATACATCTAAGAATGCATACAATGATACGCATTTAAAACAAAATATAAAGACGCTTATTTAGATATCCTTAACGTAAATGTACTTCTACTTCTTACACATCTACAAGGTGTGAATAGAACTGTTTTAAAACATTGCTGGGAGAATTATTCAAATCAAGTTAAATTTACTTTAATATCCAAAACACAGGAATTAATGTAGTCATCGATTGACACTCCACCAAACTTCTCAAAATTCTCCTCAAGGTTTCCAGATGTGATTTGTTCATAACATGTTTTACTGGCATTTACTTCTGTCCAACCATTTCTGAATTCAGCATCCTGTTAATGGTTGCATATGAAATATAATTTTAATCTTGCAAAACAAATATAATTGTACTAACCGGTATACTTTAAATGACTTTGAATCTAAACACATGAGTTCCGTAGTAAAAATTGTAAATCTATGCTTTTTCTCAAAAACTATTTAAATCTTGTAATGAATAGGTCATAGTGGTTTTAAACATCTATATGTTTTGAAATTTCAATAATTTTAAAAATGAGGGCTTTTATGATATATATGTATTATAGTCGTTCTCCACTTACTCCATACATCGGCAAATTATGATCAGTAAAATGGAGCTTTATGCAGATCATCTTTTCATTACATGTATTCTTGAATAGACGAAACGCGCGTCAGGCGTACCAAAATTTATTGTCTGGAACTTTGTTGTCATTTTTATTTCATTATTATAAAACATTATATATCATCAGGAACTAACGAAACAGGACACAACAGACTCTAAGAAGACTGCTTTATATTAAAATCAACATCTCAAATATAAATCTCAAGGTACACTTTTAAAAAAGCTCTATGACAAACGCGATTACCTCAACTTTCCAATCGTTAACTTTACCTTCTTGTGTTTGCTCCAGCGCTTGCGGGACTTACATCGATTTCCTTGACAGAGCGTCGCGTCCAGCACAAAAAATTACTTACACAGGGTTATGTTTCTTCGCGGTTCTGTTTTCAATTAAGAAAATTTACGAAATACATCTGCGCTCATAGACAATCATTGGATTTGAATCTCTCAGATGAGCGCAGATGATGTTTTGTCATAGGGTTTTGTTTTGACTTCCTTTACCGGATTTAAAGAAGCAGATGTACCAATGGAGTATCCGAATGTCAAAAGTCCGAAAGGGCAGAGACAAAACCAGTAAACACCAACAAGAACGGGACAAAAACAGACAACATGTAAAACATGGAAACACAAAATAACTGAATATCAATCAACAACGCGAACTCCAGTCGAAACAAGAGTGAACTCAGGTGCTCCGGAAGAGTAAGCAATTCCTGCTTGCTATAGCACACCCGTCACGTTGCCAAGAGTCCATTCAGCGTGTCAAATCCGGTAAATGAAGACAAAACAAAAACCTATGACAAACCAACATCTGCACTCATCTAAGAGATCGAAATCCCATATTTGTCTATAAGTGGATGATATCTTCCGTAAAATTTCTTGAGTGAAGACAGCAACCGAGTAGCAATATAACCCTGTATGAGCAATTTTTGCGTCAGACGTGTCGTTCTGCTAAGGAAATCGCACGCTCAGGAGTAACGATTCAATTGAGATACGTAAACTCCATAAGCTGACGCGGACGGAATATTGCTACACAAGAAGGGAAAGTTGACGATTGGAAAGTTGAAGTCATCACGTTTGTCATAGAGCCTTGTTGAAAGTCTTCCTTGCGAGTCAATTTCGAGATGTAGATCTAAATATGAAGCAGACATCCTACAATCCGTTGTGTCCTTTATCTTAAGCTCCTGGGGATATATGAGATGGAGAAAGTCACCAAATCGAGAATTGTTTAGTGAAAGGACATCATCAATATAACGGAACGTGAGGTTGAAAGAGAGAGCTAGCCTACGGTCTTTTTTGTCTAGAAGAGATTGTAAGAAGTCTGCTTCATATGAATGAATCAGCAAGCAAAGGTGCACAATTAGTGCCCATTGGAATCCCTATTGTTTGCTGAAAAACATATCCACTAAACTGAACAAATATGTTGTCAATAAGAAGGTTGAGCATGTCAATTATTTGGTCTTCTGTAAATTTGTTCTTTTTCTTAGTCTCATTGATGACAAAGTAAGTCTTGGTATAATCGACTACTAGATATTTGTACCTGCGTTTTTCATTCTTTTTGAAAAAAGCTGCGTTTAATCAGCTGTGCCAATTGCGATTTCAGTTGTTCATGTGGAATAGAAGTGTAAAGTGTGGTAAAATCGAATGTTTTGATGCTGTTTCAAGATGAAACTGATTTAGAGTGAAGAATCTCCATCTGTTCTTTCGAATTCTTCAGGATCCACATTTGATTGACACCATTTCTAGAATAACAACAATTGAAATATTTCTGGAGGCCGGATTTTATTGCCGTAAGTATTAACACAGTAAAATGACGGTTGAAAGCCGAAGGTCGCGTTGTTATTGATATTCAGCTGGTTTGTATTTCCGTATTTTATGTTGTCTGTTTTTTCGTACTGTTTTCGTTAGTGTTTACATGATTTGACTCTGCCCTTTCGAACTTTCGACCTTCAGATGCCCCATTGGAACCTCTGAAATTTTCTTATATATCTATAAACTATTATTATTTTTCATAAAATGATTGAAAAAACATGAAGCTAAAGAACTTGCTGATGAGAAAATAAACAGATTTTGACTGCTTACATCAATAGAAATATTATTATTTTTTCCAACATCATCGTCAAGTGTAAAAGGTGGAATATCAATTATATCGTCTGAATCATCAACACTACGACGTAATATGGTATGTTCTGTGTTCAGGGTGAGTGTTGACCGCTTCTTGCGGTTACTCTGTACCTCACATGACGACGACACAAACCCGCTATTACTAGGTTGATTCTGAGATCCTGAACAAGTACCAGATAATTGGGTTAGGTTACAGTGGGAACTGTCAGCATCACATACGCAGTAACGACTTCCATTATCGATATCAAATGTTGGATCATTTCCAATATCGATATCAAATGTTGGAAACAAAACAAACAACTGTTCATTTTGTCTCACCTCTGGTGTTATTCTAGAAAGAATTAATAAAAATATTACATAAGGGTCAATATGTGTTCCATGGAAATTTAGCGTGAGTAGGTTGAATAACATAATTACAATAAATGTCACTAAAATTGTATTGTGGGCAAAATAGTTCATATAGATATATGCTAGCATTCAACATAGAGCCGTGGTTTTACAAAAAAAGGCTGGGTTGAAAATTAAAAATATCAAATAGAAAAGGTCGTGATGGTAACTTTAAAGTTAGGGAAAGTGGTTATTTTAAATTAAATTATGGTGTTGACTTCTTAAACTCGAAACTAATATGCAGTAGGCTTTAGCCTAAAATATTGAAGCTTATATTTGTAATGCGAAAGATTAAGACTGAGGCAGGGAATTCAATTAATGAGGGACTAAGATTCGAGAGTAGCCCACCATCCACATATCAACTAAACCAATATTTATTAAAACTCGAATGATTTGTGCAAACAACAAATACTTGAAACATTCTTAAAAATAGCCGTCAAAAAATTTATGAACCACATTCGGCGGGACGAAATAACTTATTTGCAGAATCCGTGACGTCATGTCCCTGTCACAAAATTTGCGCTTCAACAGACAACAAATAAAATGTCACTTTTCTGTGTCAGGTTTTGGAAGATTTTCTGTATGCCCGTATGTAAATCTCAGTATTTGACTACAAAGAGATAGTTCGAAACCTGGCGGAAGAAAATGAAATGTACTGTAGAATATAAAGGAACCCCACAGTATTGGATACTATTCACGGATTCCCCTTGAGCTCAGGTAATCTCAGGTAGGACCGTTTCATTCATTTATCTCTTATAATTTCATGTTTTATACATGTACAAATTCACTGCATTATTGCTAATAAATTCTTTTACATCATTCATCTATTTAGTTTTAGATTATTGTCTGTCCATTTTGTCTATAAACATTTCCAATCGATATCGTTGTAAAGGTGTTATGTTGTTACATATCTGATGCCATTGAGCTTGTTTTCATATAAACACGGCCATACTGAGAGCCATTGTTATGGTGTTAAATTCGTAGGTCATTGAAGAAGTTTTCGAATAAAGTTATAAGGGTGAAAATAAACGCGTTTAGAAATTACGTTTTTTTCTATCGCGAAAACATAAATTATTTCTCAATTTGTGTAATTGCGAAAACATTAGCTGAAGCTAGCTCGGGTGATCTGGGCATTTTGGGATTGATTAATAAATGTTTGAAGGTACAGTATAATCGTTTCTAACTTGGTCCGACCGCCTCCGATATTATTAATGTTATAGGTACAAAAGGTAGTAGTTCTATAAATGGTCTCTTTTCCTTTACTGCACATGGTCGATATCCTCGGTGCTGGAGTTGGTTTTGCTGTTCGCACTTTCAGCTTGGTTTGAGAACATGTAGTTTTCGTTCAATACTTTTAGTTTTGGCCTTCCAATGTTTCGATTCAAATGCTGCAAGTGATACTCATTAAAATGTACAGCATTACCACAATTTCCCGTTTTTACTTAAAAATTACGTTATTTCCAAGTATTGTAATGAATTTGAAAATCAGTCTCATCCAAGGACATACAACTCTATCCGGTAAAAATCTGTATTTGTCTAGTATTTGAATTTACGTAAGCGATCATTCTTAAGTGTATTCATTACAATAACAGAATACCTAGGATAAATATTTTGTTATTAATATTGTGCGATGAGTAGAAATGTTTAATATGGTTTGTCAATTTAACTGTACTATATATTCGGAGAAGCAATATCAATTTCCGGTTTTATTAAACAGCCTGTAAATTCAAAAACTTTTAACCTATGATGGCAAAGTACAAGAAATTTATTATTGGCAGAATTTGCTAAATGGTGTTTAACCTTCATATAGTAGCATATACAGCTTTGCAAGTCCAGTCATACTATTTTCAGAATTAAAAAAAGTTTTTTTTTCTATTGTGAACCATTTATTCACACTAAATCATTTGAAATTTGTTTTCTTCATCTATAAGAATCATAAAATGATTTTGTTCTTATATAACGTCCACGTACTCTGTACTCTTGGTTTTTCAGGTGATTTTTACAGCTAGAATTATGGTTTTCCATGCGTGATATATTTGCGTAAAAAAAGCCAAACAAACTTAAATGTATTTTGAAAAAAGGCCGTAGAAATATCCTTTTATTATTGTTTACTTGGCAACCTATTTTTAAGTTTTGAATTTATACAATTTATATTTTTTAAATTCTGTTTTTGTTTTCTTACCATCATTTGGAATATACCAATGACACGTTTCTTGAAAAGCTTTTAAGACATGCAGATGGGTACATAAATAAATAAAGTATGTTGCACTGTGGCTTGTGTATAAATAAAATAGATAAATAAATGGATGGTGAAGCCACATTTAAAAAGTAAAAAACTAAATAAGAAATATAAAGAAATAAAACCTTTAAAACAAATAAAACAAGAATGCCCAAATTTTCGGACATAAAGTCCTTCTTCAGGGGCTAAAGAGTAAAAAGATGTTCATCGACTGACGAAGTACATAAATGCCTTGTACGACATGTAATATTAAAATAAATACTTTGTGGTTTCTTTTTAAACATCCATCTTAAATTGCGTTAACTAATGACAAGAAAAAGCAGACATGTGATATCTTATATAGGACAAAACCGTGACTGCAGTAACCAGACATCTTACAATGATAGGTCTCCTCAATCAAACATGGTTATTAAATTTTCAAATGAAAACGCGGTAGAAAACTTAAGATATTTTCGTCCTGTGGGAGCTTTTACATTAACTTATTCTGTACAGCGAACATGTTCCAAACGAAAATGACAACGAGGTTCCAGACAATAAATTTTGCTACGTCTGACGCGCATTTCGTCTATTCAAGACTCATCAGAGGCGCTCTACCAAAAATATTGAAAATGCCAAACACTATATATGATTATGAAGAGCATAAAACAATAAAACCAAAGTTAACTAGACCATAACCTGTCATAAGAATGCGACTACTTTAAAACGCACTACTTTAATTATTTATCTGGAGGCAGTCATGTGTTTGCTTATTCCAGTCACAAGACCAGTCAATACAACCATCTGTAGCTTAAATGCAAAAGACATCAGTAAAGTGTTGAATCTACATTAATACCTCCAGGAATCAGCGAATTCCTTTTCTGAAGAAACTTTGTCGGTATCCCTGTTGTTAAAGTCATCGGTCGGGTCTTTGTGCTCACTAGGTACACCACACAGTCCTCTTGCTTCATTTATATCACTAATAGAAGGTTTGATAGTTATCCTGCTGATAAATTGGAAGGACACTGTAAACTGGATCTCTGTTCCGATTGGTAGTGTTATCTATCAAAACAATAAATGAATTGGGTGTACTAACGTTTGCTCTTTGTTTTTTGTCTCAGTGTGTTTGACTGGTGTGCTGTACTGAGATGATCACCTCAATATCCCTATTGTGTCTCACAACTATGTTGTGTTCTATGGTCATTACCGGATCCTAAGATCGCAATGGAAGAGGGAGGTTTGGCGCCATAAAACCTGGTTTAACCCACCATTTCGTTTGAAATGCCTGTACCAAGTCAGGACCATTGCGATCCACCAGTTCTCCGGTATGACTGATTCGTTTTTGTCATTTTCTCTGGACTATGAGATTGATCATTCAAGTTCGGTAGTTTTGTTATTACCTTTATTTACTCAATAATTGCTAGAGAAATCTCATTATTCTTGTACATAAACTTTTTTGTATGTTTTATTGCAGATATCCTTGTAACAAAATAATCAGAACAGGGAACAATACAATTATTTATAATATTACCATATAAAGTGTACTATAGACAGCTTTCATTTTAAAATCGCTGCTGTGATAGTAGACTTCTTGGCTTAAAATAATCAAGTTAATATCATTTAAAGCTCAACCTTAATAGAATTTAGTCTATTAGTCTATTGTCAGCATTTATTTTATCAGACTAAAAATCAATCTTTGAACAATTTCAAAACTAAAAATAAACCTAATCGAATGACTTATTTAAGTTAATATTTGTAGAAGCTATATGTCTAGACACCTAGCACCTAGGTATATTAAAGGGGAACAATTTACCTGATATGATTGCCCGTTCTGTACAATTTGTAAATCTCCATCATTGCAGCTCCGTACTTCAATGTGAGGTTGACGTAGAAATACAGATTGTGTTTTGGATACACTTTGACATGTCCGAAATATAAACAGTGAGTTCCTGCTTCTTATTGCAATTCCGCAGTGACACGAAGAACCTGTCCAACCGTTTCCACAGTTTGTAAAAAGAGCATGAACCTAAAAATACTTGCAATTCTAAAAACTCGTAATTTCTTCTTATTTTCATGAATAAACAACATAAAATATCATTGGTATTGTTTAGCTTGCTTTAGTTTGTAAGGACATTTTGTACCTATATATGTATTTGCGTTTTGTATTCAAAATTGTTTTTTTCAAGTTAAAAAAACAGAAATACATTGAATGCAATATTTTTGAGTTTTATTGGTGTGTAAAAGCGTGGACCTAAGCACATTTTTAATGAAGCGCGGTAGCGCTTCATGTTGAAAATGTGCGCAAAAATAATCACATTCCAATAAAATATATGAAATGTTTGCACAGAAAATTGCACGAAATGCATGGTTTAACTCTTTTAAATTACTCCGCGCAAGTCGTTATTTAAGTAGCACGCGCTAGTGAGTTTTATCGAGAAAAAAAAGTGCATTTATTTATTACCCAATCGAAATAGTCGTTATAAATTAGAATGTAATTATATGTACATAAATGTAAAGTTAACAAATTTTCCACAGTAACCATATCTTACCCAGTAGGGTCCTTTGCCATTTCTATACAAAACAAACTCGCCTACAGCCATGTAGTGGTAGATTTTGCCATCAAATGTAGTGATATGAGGGTCATTATACGATTGACAAAGTCTACCCGACAAAGTGGAATCTTTGTCTAAAACAGTCACCTGATACAAAAAATTAATGTTGGTAAATAAAGAAAAATAAAACAGTTAAACAAACCTGAGAACATAAGAATAACGAGAAATTCGGCATATATTGCTCACCCGATCATATTTCATTTCAAACAAATAATAAAGAAGACTTATTTATAAATATCATTTAATCGAAATTGAAAATAGTTTTGTTTTTCTTATACAAGTATATTATGATTTTTACTATTTCTACTTGGTTCCATATAATGCGGTCATATGGCATTACACATTTTTATTTTACCTTGATTTCTAGCAGATTAATACTAGACCAAATATCAATTACAGAAGGTAATGTTGAATTGGTCGGTAACGCCTTGATATAAGCATGCCGTGGCCCACTGTTATACAGGCCATCACTGACCCCATACACAATAAGTTCAAACGCCTGTTGATCATCTAAGCTTGTTAAAGTAATTCCACAGGAACTTATCAGTAAGTCCTTATTTGATGCAGCATTAGAACATGAGGACGAGCCAGTCCTACTATTTGGTACGTAGACATATATTTGACGTTTGCACTGCTCAGCTCTGTAATCAGTATTGTTTGTGGTACAACCGACTGGCATGGTTGCTGTCAATCGAATTGTGACTGATTGTCCTTCTATCACTGTATATTCCTTTTTCTCTGGCTTTATATGAAAAGAAGTAAAGATTATTTCAATATTTTTCTCACTTGGCACAAAAGGTAGATTGACAAAATATAACGGAATGTAAAAGTCCTTCTTGGCATAGAAACAGATAGACCCCAAAACATACTTTAACTTGTCTATGGTCCCTCGAGGCATGTTTTAACGGAACATTTATTGAAGAATAAAAAGATTTCCAAGGCGTGCACGTCCAGAAAAAGGTTTAAAAAGGGACTATAAAGAAAATGTATTGCAAATTCTACTATTGGATGGTTTGAGATATCAAATTTAAAGGTAATTACTGAAAGCATACTTATTTTTTGCTAAGTATTCATTTTTCAACTATTTCGCGGTAAGACATCGCAAATCACAAATCCTTGTAAATAAAAACTTTCAAACAATCTGAGTTTATTGTTTAACTTTTGTTGTTGACCATTCTTATTGATGATGAACCGCTTGAAATGTGTAATAGTACAGACAACGGACAAATACGTTTAATACTATTAAACAAGACTTACAATAAGGCCGGCATGAAATACAGAACTGTTATAAACTGGACCGGGGACAGAATCAACACCAAAACGTAGACGAACACCACACTTTACCTGTAAAGAAATTAAATAGAGTTAACATCAAAGTTGTGATTACATGTATGACAAAGAATTATCTCGAAGCACTGAAGTGCGTTTTAAATCAAGGCGCTTTCCTGTTAAAATATAGAGCTAAATAAAAATAATGTTAAAGATAGATCGATGTTTTCTTAAAAGTTATTGTAAAGAATTAAAATATAAACGAATCATATACATGTATTCTATGTTCTATATTTTCCTCTTTCTCCCGTACATTTGATGACTTCAATATTCTTTTTATAGCGAGAGGGATTATGGTACAATGCCTTACAGGACAGGATATCATTTTAATCGATCTTTGTCAGAGAAAATCATTTCAATGCCAATTTTTTGACATTTCTTTTTGTCAGTATGATCTTGAATGCCTGTCTTTAAAAGGGCATGGGCGTCACGATCGCTCTCGAAGTGAAAAGATAACTTCTGATCCAATAATGGAAACCCCAGAAATACTTTTTACAATATGAAATGATGGAAACAACTAAAACGGTTGACAATCAAACAAAAACGACCGCAACCGAATTACTTTTTTAACAGAGAATCATTAACTGTTTCCCCTGCACCTAAGAAGGAGTAACCTCTCACCAGCAGCAATTGAATAAAGACATTGGAAGGTAAAAAAACCCAAAATATTTCAATGAAAAGTACTCAAAACCAAAAGGTTCGAACAGGGAAGCTAAATCCAGCACCATCGATATTGACCGTGTGCAGTACAGGGAAAGAAACCTGGTGTTTTTCAAACTTAGGAATTTAACATTGGGGAATTTCAACAACAAAAATATTAGAAAATGTAATGGTAAATTCGTGTCAGACAAGTCTGACCACCAGGCTTGTGATACCCTTTGGGACCTCTGGGCCACCAGCAGATGTTATCAACACAGTGATTTCAAAATACGATACCAGAACAACGGGTAAAACAGTTAATTTGGTTATGCTGTTTATCGATATTTCAAGGAGTAACCCTTCATCAGCATTTGAATGCAGACATTGGAAGGTCAAAAACCAAAAGTAATGCCAAAGTCAAAACAGAGAAGCGAAATCCTGGTCCGAGGCAGTAAAAGGAAAGAAACCTGGTATATGTGTGGTTTTTTTATTTTGCGATAAGAAAGGTAAAAGGGGACTGTTGTGTTATCCCTATGATTATTCCTGGGTCAGAGGGATGTGTAAAACACAGGAACCCTTAGTTTGGAAATTGCTCGGTCCACTAGGGTAAATTGTAACGAGTAATTGTTGAATAAACTTGTTATTATCTTAAAAAAGAAAAAAAAAACTGGTATTTTCTACAATCTAAAATTTAACATTCGGGAATCTCAATAACAAAAAAATGTAGTGATAAATTCGTGTCATAGATCTAGAGCTTGTACATAACGGAAAGGGAAAGACAAAACAAATACATTTTACAACAAATGCAGAACGAATCGAGGAATTAAGAACCATTCGAAGACAAGAAGAGTTACACTGTACGTCACCACAAACAACCATAGAAACACAAACTCTTTTGAAATGATTTTCCCAAAATATCCCTCTTCAAAATGAAAAGAGCTTAAAAAGCTTTTAAAATAAAAAAAGGTAAATGACAAACCTAGACCGTCAAATAGGATTCTAACCTGTGCGAAACTTCTATCCGAAACACCAAATGAGGCAAAAGAAACAGAAATGCGGACGTTTAAATTGTGGAGTTTCTGATTCTATCTAATCGAAGATCGCCAAATTACGTTCAAATATTAAAAGATATTTAAAGTAAAAAGTAATTCCACATGTACCTCTGACAATCTTATTTATTTTATTACTTTCGTGGATGTCAACAAAAAGTACTTAGGTTAAAATGGGATGGCATAACGTAGAAGAATGAGGTCCTCCGCCAACAAATTAGAACACCATGTACCAGGAAAGCGCCGAGAGAACTAATCGACCGATGAGCCGGATCTAATCTTCCAAGTTATCACATTTTCCCGATGTATAAATGTTCAGAAAATACACGGAACAAACAAAGAGAAAACTAAGAGAAACTTTTTATTAGAATGTTCAAACCTTCTCTTAACACATTATGAAATGGTTCTTCTAATTATAGGCCCCTTTACAGTACTGACATTAAAATGAAACGTCACATTATTAGTTGTAGTAGCCAAGAGAGGTGAAACCGTTTGAACAATTCAGTTAAAGTGTGTTGTCATGCAATTATTTTGCATAAATTTGTTAAATTGTGCATTTTGTCTTTATAATTATTCATATATAAAAAATGACAATTATTTGATAATTATTTTAGCTCTCCGTCAGCGAGGTTGTTCACTTGATGCGTGCACGTGGGTCTAATTTTTTATAAAAAAAAGTGTCCAATTTGATAGTCAAGGAGTAAATTTGTATCACTTAAAGAAGTGAAATCTATAGCTAATTACTGTTTTTGGTGAACACAATCTTGCATGAATAAATTTCATTTCCATTATATAAATTCATGAAATGAGTTGAAACAAAGACAAAGTACCAAAAACACTACTATTATGGTCCACGAAAGCTAAAGTTAACATAATAATGACTCAGCCTAGATGTTCTGCTTCCCCTCTCAATTATGTTTAATATAGAGTAAACCTTGTCGCAAACCCTAAATATCGATGTGGTTCTGAAAAGGATTTTTTGTGTTGATCCTTAGATCATAACGCTAGAAATATTTTCTTCGAACACTTAATTTCCTTGAACATTGACATGGCTAAACAATTAATAACTTCTGAAAGTGAACTGCTATCTGCGGAGGTAAAGAATAAAATTTGCAAACCTGTCTTTGAATATATAAAAAAAGACAAAACGATTTCAAAAGGTGATAAAGAAGGCGAGCAGACATTGTGTTTGTGGCTCAGAACAAAATTTGTTTTAAATTATTTATTGATCTTTTAGCTGATAAGTATTTTTATGTACCGTCGCATGTTTATATCATATATGTTATACACAATAATTAGGAGAAGACCACGTAAGTTGGTATAAAGAAGTTTTTACGACAAAGCAGTTAAATACGCTTTTTTCAGGAAAATTATACCTTTCAGTATTATTGTCAAATATTCGAAAACAACATAATATGGGTAATATCACATTACCAAGACGGAATGATGTTGAACATTATGTAATTTTAATATATATTTTCTAAATAACAAAAATATAGGTATATATTTCAAATATTTCTCACAATCTATCACTACTCTATGGAGACTTGCAAAAATGAAAAGACTTTTTCACTGCCAGAAGTTGATTTAAAGAGGTTTTACTTGCACCATTACTTGAATATAATATAAAAATATACAAAAATATCATGTAAATGCCAATTATGGTACGTGTGAACTATCATGTTATTTAATACCCACCTCCATATTCATGTAATAATTTTCGTTCCATTCGTTACCCTTCAGGTTTGATGAAGATACATTTTCAAATAGAATATTTCTTCGATGTGCAACTAAATTATCATCTATATACCAGAGTATATCGTAGAAATACATTTGTCCATTAGAAACATCTTCAAATTTGCAATGGAAAACAGGAATAAGACTAGGGTCATCGTTTTGGTTGATGTTGTAAACTTCTCCATATTGAAGCATTCCATTGACAACTGGATATACAGTCTCATTGGGGTAAGATGCTGCAAGTTCAAACACATTACCTTAATATAGCATATACGTGAAACCGAAAAAAACAACAATAAAAAACAAATGTACTTACATGTATATACGCAAAGGTTTCATAAACTACAAATGACAGACCTGAATGAAGTCCAGTATATATAGCAATATGTTTTTTCCAATAGAATACTAGAAAGCAATGAACACCAGCGTGCAATATATTTTCATATAACTTCAAAATTTGTGACGTCATCAACGATAAAAACTCAGTTTATGCGAGGTGTTGGTGTCTTTTATATAAATGTTGTGTGCAAATTGTAATTTTGTACAAGTTTGCGGTCTAAAATTATGTTATAACATGTACAATTTAGGCTGTGCATATTTTAACTTGTACAAAAGAAAGGCAAAATTGAGGTTAAAATTGTATAATATATTATAACTGAAAATATTATAAAAAAATGTGCTTAACAAAAAAAAAATTTGAAGGAATCTATTCAAAACATATTGAAAGAAATAAAAGTAAACAGACATTCTGATAGTATTGCAAACCATGCCAGTCCTATACTGCAGTGTTCAAATAATATTCTCGCAAAAAGAGCAAAAAAAATAAATTGATCAATTCATGATTTACAAGCAGTAAAAATAAAAAGAAAACTAAAATTTTAGTTTTTTTCAATGACCTTAATCTTGTAAATATTTGGGTGCCAAAACGAGCCGACGTGAATTTTATCTGTCAGTAACTCATCAAGATGGCCTCAAATACGTGAAATCAATGCACTATCTGCCAGGTTTTGGAAAGAAGTGCGGAAAACTGTTCGTTCAGATAATTATCAAAGTTCAAAGGGCCATAACTCACATGAAAATTGAAAAAAGTCTACAATTGTGCATGTTATAACTTTAATATTTGATTCGTAAAAGTTAAACTTGTTCACAACATATAAATTTAGGTCTCTCAAATTGATTCTTACTTCGTCGGCAATCTATTACCAGAGGGAGCGTCAACACTGATGATAGACGATACCTCTGGTAAAAGATTGACTCCGTCGGACATTATTGGAAAAAAGGGATGCAAGTACACGAATTTTTTTTCCAGAATTGACAATTTTGAAGGCGGAACTATTATAACCTAGTGAGCGGCACTTTTTTTTAGTTTTAAACAAAAAGAATAATTGAAATCTACCACAACTAAAGTGGTTCTTCAGGTTTAAGCTCTCATGTAAAAGGTCTTTAGGTTTCTCTAACTGTTGTGCAATATTATCTTGTTCTTGCGAGATGAGACTATTTTGTACACTACAAGTGATGAGATACAGATTTTTATCACACTCGTTAGATATTTGTAAAAGGAAACTCGCAAATGCTCGTTTCCTCATTTGACAAATATCTCGATGTGATAAAAATCTGTATCTCATCACTTGTAGTTGTGAAACCTGTATATGTCTTATCTTGCAAATTACCATTTTACATTTGACACAAATGTGTTGATGTTTAAATAGCTGAACTTGATTATTTACAAGTTTTGATTAGTCTTATACATGAATGATGATACTTGTTAAATCCATAAAAAATAGTACGAATTTACTTTTAAAAGCATGCAGTGCTAAAAAAATGTTTTAATACGAATTTCTACATCGACGAAGGGATTTTCATCATGACCCTACCACGTATGTGGATCGGCCATATAGTTTCACCTTTATCCGCCCGTCCGTCCGAAACACTTTGGTTACGTTCTTGGTTAAGGTCCATTACTCGGATGCTAGATGATTGAGGTCAATGATATTTAACCACTAGATGGGTCTTGGATAGGGCTACCATACACACTAGAAATTTAGTCACTGTGACCTACATTTTATGAATGAATGACTTTGGTTAAGTTCTTTGTTAAGGACCATTACGTGTATATTAAATGTCGGGGTAAGTGATATTTCACGGGTGAGGCAACACCACCCACTCTAAATTAGGTCACTGCGGCCAATATTTTATGCATGATTGACATTGGTTAAGTTCTTTGTTAAGGTCCATATCTTGTATACTACATGTTAAAGGGTCAATAGTATTTGATCACTAGATATTTATTCGGTAATATGACATTACCCAATAGAAATTGAGTCACCACTGCGACCTATATTTTACACATGAATGACTTTGGTTAAGTTCTTGGTTAAAGTCAATTACTTGGACATTAGATGTTGGGGGTCAATGGTATTTCACCATAAGATGTGTCTTGGGTAACATGACACCAATCAAAAGAAATCGGGTCACTGTGGCCTATATTTCACGAATAAATGACTTTGGTTAAGTTCTTAGTTAAGGTCCATATCTTGGAAACTGCATATTTAGTAGTGGTCAATGATATTTCACTACTCGATGAGTCTTGGTACATGTAACACGGCATCATCCACCAGACATTAAGTCACTGTGACCCTTATTTTACGCATGAACAATTTTGATTAATTTCTTGATAAAGGTTCATATCTCAGGTAATACACATTGGGGGAAAATATATTTCAAGAACGGGAGGGCCATCGTGTGGCTCTTAGACATATTTTCTAGATGTTTATAAAGTATATTTAACTGCCGACAATTTGAAGACACATGAATCCGAAAAGCGAGGAATAGATTTGTGGTAACCTTAAGGGAATTGGATGAATATTGTGGAATCTCTTCACTCAAAGAATAAAGATTGCGCTCGATAATCGTGCAGTATTAAATTTTACTTGAGAAAATATTCTTCAATGTTAATACACTAACCCTATGATATTAATCCTAATTATCAATTAATTTAAAAAGATCGTACATGTAAAATTGTATAATGTTGATATCTGATAATTCAAAAAATTGCAAAAGTCATTTTTTGGGGGTCAAAATAGGTCACATGATGAAACTAAAGATAATTTTCTGCATAGGACCCCCTATAAATAAATTTTAAAAGAGGACGGTTATCTCTTCTATTTTGTAAATAGAGTGTCGACAGATTGTTTTTCCCTTATCATAGATTAATAGTTCTTACACGAGTCTTTATTAAAGATCAGGGATTTCTTCCACGAGTGTAAGAAATTCCGTCTTTTCACGAGTGGAGCGCAGCGGAACGAGTGAAAAGACGAAGAATTTCTTACACAAGTGGAGGAAATTCCCGATCCTCAATAAATAACGAGTGTAAGAAAATATTTCTTCCATTTTTAACAGTGAAAAAAATAATTTCATGAATGAATATAACGAGGTCAAAATCCAATTTGCATATATTGAATTAATGCGCAAATATTAAATTTGCATATATTGAGGTAATGCGCGACCAATAAAAACCGACGACATATAATTAATTTATTCATTGACCTTTCAACTTTTACGAACTACTTTTTTTAAAGGTTTTTGATTGGTTGATTTCTCTATGACAGAAACGGTCACATGATCCTGTCTGTCATTGGCTGTCTGTCATAGAAAATAAACAAAAACGGAAGAAGAGTCTTTCCAAATCACACTCATAATAAAATTTGTAATGAATTGTCATGGAATTTTATTAATTATATACAAAAATATTTTCCGATTTCATCAATTGTTATAAAGTTGTTTTAATAATTAAATTACATTGAAAAGTATGGTTTTAGGATTTATTTGTTTCATATCTGTAATTATTGAATTAAATTACATTAGAATTTTTTGAAATATACATAAAATGATATTCAAATTGTAATTAAGATAGTATCAAATATGTATTGCAAAATTAGTCTGCAGGGTGTAATCATTTAGAAGTATTATAAGAAAAAAAGTTGTTCTTTTTTTATGTTGGTCAATACACGCTTTTATTGACTCATGACTTCATAATGCTATGTAGATTTGAACTTACAGCTGCATCCCGGATAAAAGCCAGACTCAGATGATAGCCCTTCGTCACAGCGTACAGAACCAGAACCTTAAAAATATTGAGAAAATGAAATCATTATTTCTTAATAATCTGTTGTAATAAAGTTTATAACATGACTAACAAAATTACCGAACTTGGAGGATTAGTCCTAATATCTAATAGAAGATTTAAAAAAAGCATGAAGGACATGCCGGAAAAATCAAAGATTGTAACGGTGCGTACAGGTGCAAGCAGAAATGGTGGATTTAACCAGGTTTTATGGCGGAGAAAACCTCCCTTTTTGTGGTCTAAGGGCACGGTAGTGTCACTATATACGGTTGCAACCACTATAATTACTTTTGCTTATAACGGTTACTTTGTT
Organism: Arcuatula senhousia; assembly: GCA_963971305.1. Taxonomy (NCBI): domain Eukaryota; kingdom Metazoa; phylum Mollusca; class Bivalvia; order Mytilida; family Mytilidae; genus Arcuatula; species Arcuatula senhousia. The sequence continues at coordinate 72,590,555 of OZ020303.1, forward strand.
GTGCATCAAACATGATCGACTAACAACTTACCGAAACAGTAAGCAGAGTTTTCTGTTGTATTTTGCAGGCTATAAAGAAAAAATGAATCACACATTCTAATTTCTACATCAAAACTATGCTGACAAATACTAGTTTCTGTCTGAATGCATGCTGTTACAGTCACGTTTGGTTTCTTACTATCTGGTAGAGATCCTGGAGTAAAACAAAATATAAATAATTGTCAGAAATGTCAGGATAAATAAGGATGTGATTTTTTTTCCTGTAGTAAAGTAAAAAAAAAAATATTTTATTTCTTAACTATTCTAACGTTCAGGTCTAGATTGCCAACGACAATTTGAATACAGTTAAAAGTGGATTTTTTTTCAAACACGATTGTTTACTATCATAACATATTGTCAATAATAGACATATATATTCAGCTTTTTCGTTGTCCATCATTATTTTCTATTTACTCATTTTTTTCTTCATTTAAGACATTAATATAGGACTTATAAGTCGGAACATGTTTTTAAAAAATGATATATCAATACTACATGTACTATAACAATAAACAAAATCAAAGTACCTTTGGTACCGTGTACTTGGAAGTTACCACGGCAACTGTCGTTTCAATGAAAGAAGCAAAGGTGTACCAAAGGGGTAATCAGTATCATAAAACCGTAAAGACAAAGACAAAACCGGCAGACAAAAAATCATCACAACAAAAAAAACCACATAACAACATAAAACACACACACATATTACAACAAAACCGCATTCAGCAACGCGAACTCAAGTCGAAACGAGAGTGAACTCAGGTGCTCCGGAAGAGTAAGCAGTTCCTGCTTGCTATAGCACACCCGTCGCGTTGCCAAAGATCGATTAAGTGTTGGTCAAATCCGGAAAGGATGGCATTACAAAACTCTATGTCAAACCAACATCTGTGCTCATCTGAGAGATAGAAATCCCGTATTTGTATACGAGCACATGATGTCGTCCGTAAAATTTCTTGAGTGATGACAACAACCTGGGAGCAACGTACCCCTGTGTTAACAATTTGCTTGTCAGCCGTGTGGCTCTATCAAGGAAGTCGTTGTACTCCCCACATGCTCTGGAATAGCGAATCAATTGTGATACGTAAACTCCATATGCTGGAGCGGACGGAATGTTGCTACACAGAAAGGGAAAGTTAACTATTGGAAAGTTGAAGTCATCACGTTTGTCATAGAGCTTTGTACAAAGCCTTCCTTGTGTGTCAATTTCGAGAAATAGATCCAGATATGAAGCGGACCTCCTAGAATCTGTAGTGTCCTTTATCTCAAGTTCCTTCGGATATATGAGATGTAAATAGTCACCAAATCGAGGATTGTTTAGTGAAAACAGACAGTCATTATTTTTTTGGTGAATTATCAATGTTAGCTTACAAAATAAAAATGAGCAAAATCTGTGACGCCTCATGTCCAAGTTTTTGTGCTAAGGGATATTTGGTCTTTATAACTTTTTATCACGTTTGTACTCATTTTATTTAATTTTTATTTTCACATTTATATAATTGGAATTTCATTCTTCGAAACAAAAATGGAATATGTCTGGTTCTATGCCTTCAAATTTATTTTCAGGTTATAATATTTTATTCTTGGAAGCAATTGCGACGTACCATTAACCCAGATAGGGTTTTGTGTTCCACAAAAGTTCACACCAGGCGGAGTCGTTGCCATACCGTCTCCGTTTTCACTTATGATTTTGTACCAGGCAGGTTTCAAATCATGGTCACTGATTGGTGTATTTTCTGATGACAACTTGTAATCAATAGAACGTCTTTCTGCGTTATAGATACTGTTGCCAATTGGGCAAAATACATCTAAAAATTAATTAACATTAAGATAAATGTAAAGCTGATAACGTGATATTTTTAACATGCTTAAATTATAGTGCTCAGGTTTGCTCATTGAACATTAAAAAATCAATAAAATAAATGGTTCATTAATGTTAAAGGGTTACACAAAATGAAGCAAAATAGAAACACTCGGTTGTAATAAGGGGCATATTAAAACACGATATACTAGTATGAAAAAGCAAGCATTGTAAACTGAAACTGATAAGATCGAAAGTATAACTACACAGCTACATGTCACATACATTCAGTTAAAAAAAAATCAGGTAATGTCCCAGTCACACAATCACGAATCGTCACCACGAATAAATTCCAGTTTCCGTAGCCTAAGGTAGTACTCCGCAATTAGATTTTTTCAGCTTTGTGTAGTTTGGTAGTTAGCCCCTGTGAACTTTTTAATTAAATAAAATTATTGAAGTTTCAAGTTTGATTTATACAAGATAATATATAATTAGGTTCTAAATGTAAGTAAATTTGAAAGGTATAATAGTATTGAGCGTTTTGCATCATTTATACGAAACTTTCACTGCAATTTGTCGTCTAGAATCCATATCCAGTCCATCATTGACTTTTCAATTATTTCACCATTTCCTGTTTGATTGCAAGTGAAAAAAAATCAGATTTTCATCTTTGAAGGTAAATTGCGAAAAAAAAGAGCCGAAGTTCGTATAGTTTATTTGGTATGAAAAGAAAGGTTAATTCCTTGTCATCTGATTCATTCAAGTCTCCTTTCACCTGAACGAAACCCCTCTTAGTTACGATGCAATAAAAAAAAATCAACAAATTTGTCTTTTTTCACACTTTTCCTTATAAATTCACCTTTTTGTTACTATGGATACCAGAATTAACAGAATTATTATTTTCAGATTTTGTCAAAAAATTAAAAACTCTACAATTTTATGATTCTAACAAGCCATCATTGATAAATGTAGCATAGAAACTAGTGAAATGATTGTTGATTGTATCTGGGGTCCTGTTTGTCCAGCCAGGACAATGGAAAGTCTTTAAATTAATTGCGGAGTACTACCTAAATACAAGCCAGTATACGGATCCGATGCATAACGGAATATTTACGGGTTCGTACGGACTAACTAGAACAACGGGTAATTCAGATAAGTAGGGAGGTGAACAGTTTTAGACGGTTTTAAAATGGTTAGACACGAAATATCACGTATTGGATCGACTGTGCTAAGTTTAAACAACAATTAGCTACGATGTAAATATGACCAGAGCAGAAAAAAAATCGTTCTCAATTGGTATAACACGGCAATCAGCGGAATTTTACGGCCTTTCGCGATTTTGCAATTTGTATATAATCAAAACATCACTAAGGTTGGTTAAACTTTTTCATATTTAGTTCATCAGAAAATTAGATAATTTCCTATAACAGAACTTAAGCAAGTATCGTCGCTATTAATAAAAAAGTAAACTAGCTTTAGTGCTGCGTAAAAATGGGATTCATATTTGCCAACCGTCAGTTGAATATGTTGAAATTGTCATTTAGATGTACGCGCTTTTCATTGGTGTGCATGCGCATATAATTTGAATTAGACATTTTAAGATTTCTTTGATATTAGTTATACAATCCATTCAAAGATTACTTTCCGAAACTACATGTACGTGTAGTTCGTCGCTCTGAGGGGCTTGTGCTTTCTAATTTCTTTGATTGTTTTTTTAACATTATGTTCATTGCTAAGGCATGTTGTGCAACTCTTATCGTCATCTTGTTCTTTCAACCTATATATTACGCGTCTGTGAGTATTTCAATACTGAGAGGGTGTACATGTATAAATTGAATCATTTATGTAGTTACATTAAAACACAAGGTCAGCTGCTCCCAGCATTTAGGGATGAGAGTCACTGTGTAACTTCTACTGGATCGGCTATACGTAAGATTAACTTCCAATTTAGATTTCTGGAGCAGTTCACGTATATTCCTTAAACACAATAAATATACCTGAAAAGTTCCAATAATCAATATCTGCTTAGATTTTAAGAAAACACAGTATAGCATTAGAAAAGTCTGAAAAAACTTAAGTACCAAGAACAAAATGGATACAAAAAAAAATTATTTGAAAGATTTTAAAGTTAGGTAGATTCCGTTGTATTTCGTATCCCATCGAATTAAAACGTACAAAACTCTCCAATAAAAGAGCTTGATAAACCTTCGTGATTCTTACTTATCAGTTTAAGACCCTGTCACACTTAAACATTTTTGCCGACGTGTGCCGACGTCTTAGAATATAATTTTAACACGCTTGTATACGTTGCATAAGTTTTTTCAAGTTATGAACACGTTACAAACACGTTAGCGAACGTCAGCGTGCATTGGTTACGAGTGGGTCGCAAAATTTTGAACATGCTTAAAATTTCTGACGTTCGCCAACGTGTTAATTATAACTTATTCGAACATTATGCATAAGTCATGAGAACGTTATACACATGCTGATGCACGCTAAGAAGTAGTTTTCACACGTTCAAATGCGTTTGATGAACGCCAAAAAAAATGTAATGGCCCTGTCACACTATAACGTTTTAGCCAACGTGTGCCGAACGTTCGAATAATGTTCTAAAACGTCGGAACACGTTGGCAGTCGCTGTAAAAAGTTTTAAAAAAATCTCGGTGAACGACCACAAAGCGTCAGACTAACTACCTGCAACGCACGACAAACTTATTCAAAACTTATATATAGCGTTTGTCCGGCGTACTTGACGTTTGTCTAGCGCATGTTTGACGACTGCAGAACGCATTCGTAGCGTTAGTCTAATTTTTTATTTTTTCTCTTCGTGGGGAGACTTAGGATTTCTGTTCTTTTCTTTAGTTTGATATCACAATAGCCCAAATAGATCTATTATCTGGCTTAAATGTATTGCTAGATTAATTAATAATTATAGATACATCATGTAAATTTAGTTTCGTTATAAAAATATTGGTTTTCAGCGTGCTTGTAATATGAATGTATAATTATTCTTAAGCCGTTTTTTAACCAATAGTGATGATTTTTGCAATCTAAATGAATAAACTATAGTGTAGATTTTATATTTTGATATGTCAAAAATATACAGAGAGGAATGCATGCATGCGCTTGTTAACAAACTCTCAAAACTCAAATGAGTATATACATGTAAGAAATACCGGTCTGTAGAGTTTGCCTACCATCCTTTTTATAGCACTTGACTAATCCTAAATGATCGCAGACAGCATGACGGATGTCCTTAATAGAGAGAAACACATGTGCTTATTGAGTATTAAAAATACACATTATTTCGAATGAATATTGAAGTTACTCATTGTATTTTAGTATTTTTCTTCCAACAAAATGTCCACCGAAAACACGACAAGTGTAATACAATTTGCAAGAATTACTTTCAATTCCAGACCATCTAAGTTATCCTTGTTATATTCAAGATTTTTTTGGCCTTGTTCATTGTTTTTTTGTAAAAAGATTTTTCTTTCAGATTTGAATTAGTATTTGAAGCTTTTGAAATTGACTTTCCCCTTGTAATTCAATCTAACTCATAAAATTCTGGGGTTGATACGCTACTCGTTCGTTACAATGACGCTCTGTGAGCTCTGTACACGTTTTAAAACACGTTGAATAGGTTTCTTGGTCGTTAAACTGACGCTAGACGTGCGCTGCATTATCGCTAGACACGTTCGTTTCCATTTAGCTTAGCGTTCGTCAAACGCACTTCAACGTACGCACAACGACCACATAGCGTTCATCAGCGTGTGTATAACGTCCTTCTAACTTGTGCCTAGCGTTCAAATAATTTATTTCTAATACGTTGGCAAACGTCGAAAATTTTAATCATGTTGAAAAAATTGCGACGCACTCGACGTTCACCAACGCACGCTGACGTTCACTAATGTGTTTGTAGCGTGTTCATAACGTATACAAAACTTACGCAACACACACCAGCGCATTGAAAATATATTCTAACACGTTGGCTAAAACGTAATAGTGTGACAGGGCCATAACGAACGTACACTAAAGATAGTGTACCGTACGTCTAGCGTCAGTTTAGCGACCAGGAAACCTATTTCACATGCTAAAAAAGTGTACAGAGCGCTAACATAGTCATTGTAACGAACGAGTAGTGCATTAATACTAGAATTCTATAAGTAAAACTGAATTACAAAGGGGAAAGTCAAAAGCTAAAACACTTCTTCAAACCTGAAAAATATATTTACAAGGAACAATGATCTTGAATATAAATAAGATTATTTAGATGGTCTGGAATGCAAGTTGTAATACACCCGTCGTGTTGTCGGTTGACATTTTTTTAGAATAAAAATGCTCAAATACAACGAGTAACGACAGTCTGATTAACTCAATACTCATTTGAAATAATGTGTAATTTTAATAGCGTTCTTCTCTATAAAGGTAATCCGTCATGCTATCCGCGATTATTTTGGATGAGTCAAGTGCAGTAAAAAGGATGCTAGGTAAACTCTTCAGACCGGTATTTCGTTCATGTATATACTCATTAGAGATTTTGAGAGTTTGTTAACAACCACATTAATTCCTCTCTATATCATGTATATGATATGGACATACCGAAACATATTTGTTCATTCTTTTAGATTGAATGCAAACATCCTCACTATTGGTTGATTACAGCTTTGGAATAATTATACCTTCATATTACCAGAACACCGAAAACCAATATCTTTATAACAAAATTAAATTTATATGTACAATGCATCCAACAATACGTTTAAGACAGATAATATATCTATTTGGGCTGTTGTGAAATAATACTAAATTAAAAAGAACAATATTCCTGGGTCTCCTCACCGAGAAGAAAAATGATAAGTTCTTGCTTATTTGGGGTTGGGGGTAAGTTCCAATATAAAGGTTCCGCAAGGTTCTTATAAGTTCCGCAATAATCATTTCATTGCGTTCTGCAATCGTCACACATGTAATAGGCAATCGTCAAGAACACCGGACATACGCTATATGTGATTTACATCATACAGGCCACAAACATGACATACGATATTTTTTACCTTCATAACATTTATAATCATATGACAACTTTGATCATTTGGAGGTTCCGTTAAGCTTGATAAGCCGAGGACCCTAAAATTATTCAGTTGTTTTTTTTCAAATATGTTATAATTATTGAATTGTAATCCATTTTAAGTTCCGTGGATTCAGATAAACGATTTCCGAATGTGAGAACGAAAAAAAAAACGGACGAAGGACGAATCCTACGAAAAGGAGGGCTAAAATACAGGTAATAACAAAATAACTGAACTTGAAGGATCAATCTCAATGCTCAAGAAAATAGACAGATTGAACAGGGAAGATATACTGGAAAAAAATAAAGATCGCAATTTTTTGGTCCTGATTTGGAATAGGCATTTCAAAAGAAGTGATGGGTTTATCAGGTTTTTATGGCGCGTTAACATCCCTCTTTTCAAATGACAACAATGTACAAAACAAATTGTAACAACCCTTACCTTTTTGTTTAAAAACTTTCACACCCTTAGTAGGTCTAACACCTGTAAAAAGTTTTTCTGGCTCTTCGAGTGGTTTATTTCTAGAAAGCTTGTAGACTCCTTCTCCTCCAGCTAGAAATATACTACTGCTATCTACAGCTACGTCCCATATGTCATCGATGTACTCTGAGACATCAGCAATTAACTCTGTATCAGAGGCATCGTTCATAGGAAATGAAAATACTGTCTTGAAGTTAAAATGACCGTAGATACCAAGATTGTTCTCCATGTCTATACCAAATACAAAATTCATACAAAATATGAAATAATACAAATGGAAAAGATAACATCCTTATCTAAAAAAGGTTAAAAAGTGTAGTACACTGACATATACATTTAGTAGAATGAGTGATGAATGGGAAATATGTAAATTTAAGTAACATTAAAAAGATGTTGCTGTATCTACAAAATGTATTTCAATCAATTACTAAATATGTGCTTGCATGTACTAAATCACTGGGGGAGGGGTTTGGGGCTAGTTCCAATATAAACGTTCAGGTGGATGTATCAAAAAATGATAGTAACATTGGTATAATTTTAAGACAATTTTATATAAATAAGGGTATGCTTTTTTTTCATTGCAAAACAGATCGAATCTCATGTAAATATAGGCCATGTTTTGTCCATTTTTGTTCCGCCTGCGACGGAAAATCCTGGAAGGAGAGACATACGTATTACTTTCCGGCGGTGGCGGCGGTATAAACTTTTTTGTAAGACTTTTGTTGATTTTTTTTTCTTGAAAAGTATAATAGCTAGGCATCCAATAGTTGGTATGTATACAGACAGTTGGGTTTATGTTTTACCATGCAGTACTAGTGTGACCTTCATCCCATTTTCATGCTCCAGTGACTCTGTTTAAGCTTTTTAAATGGACACTCTTAAGATTCGTTATGTCAACCATATCCAGTAATACCCCAAGGCCGTGAAAATCCATTAGTGTTTTTTTATGATAAAATGACACAAATTATGTCATCAATTTCATTAATTCCCTTCTAAAATGGTTACAAAAGAAGCAGAGGTACCAATGGGGCATCCAAATGTCAAAAGTCAAATGGACAAAGACAAACACCAACAAGTACAGCGCGAAGAAACAGACAACATAAAAAACAAAAATACAAAAACAAATAAAAAGCAACCAACAACACAAACCCAAGTCTTACGAGAGCGATCGCAAGCGTTCTAAAAGAGTAGTAGTTGCTGTCGCAGACAATGGTCAATGTGTCACGTGCGATAAAGACGATAACACAAGACAAAAAAAAACAGAATATTCTCCTTAGCAAATCATAGCTATTGAGCAAGACGTCAATAAAATATATCCCCAACGGACTTAGTAAAACTATACTTTACCTATTGTGAAGCCATTTACAACATCAGGGAAAGTATCAACTACTGTTTCTAAATCTGATCCGTCAAATCTACATCTTCTCAAACTGCGACCATCGTTGGCCGTGAAATAAATCCAACTAAAACAATATGGTATTGATTACGTATACAGATATTTTTAAAAAAAAACATGTGTATTCTAGCGTAACATTGTATAAATTCAAATAAATTTTATTGCTGAGGAACAACTCCGCATTGAACACTAGGTGGAATTTTAGAAAGAAACTTTTGGTGACCATAGATGTATACGTCTGTCTTAATCATCATTCATCAAATTGAATGCGTATCTTATGCATGCATAAATGTAAAATTAATGACAGACCTTTCAAGGTGGTCCAGCTCTATATCCCATAGTCGATCTGGGCTTTGCATTATCTTTTTTACGCTAGTTCCGTCGAGGTTTGATCTGAGGATGTTTCCAGAAAAATGCTGGTTCCGATACAAATAGTCATTCACGTGATCAACAGCTATTCCCGCAATAACACTGCCAAGAGAGACCTGCTCTGGACGTATCCCATCTTGTAGCGGAAATCTTATTCTATTTGAGGAAAAAAAGGAGTAAAATATATTTAAAATGTGTTTTAAAGCTTTAAATGTAATATGCACTGATGCTTTAAAGCTTTATATGCTTATGTACACATCTTGTTTATTGCGATTGAGCAAGACAAATATTTCTATGTATGTTGGTTCCGCTGACGATTTCGGAATTTTGATAATGCCCCTAGGGCTGGCTGCATAGGTAGCCTAAGGGCACATTATTCCTTCATCATGCAACTTCTCCCAGGTTAATCGGAATACCGAACTGAGACTTGATTTAGAAGTTGCACTATGTACATTATACATGTATGTATAAGATTGTGCAAAAGATTTGATCCTGGAGTTTGATAATGCCCTAGCCGATGGACTACATAGTAAGCTAACGGGCACATCATATCCTTTATGCTCATTCCAGGCTTTTTTGAACATAGAACTGAAACTTTGTTTTCGTGTAAGCCAAATGTACCTCAAAATACGTGTACCTACCCCATAACCATATATAAAGAATCTTATTTCTTATAATTTGCAGGTTAATATTACTGCCAATACCATTAATAAATATAATAATAATATCCCTGTTCATTTCTTTCTGTTATTTGTTCCTTATACTATCAACACAGGAAAAGCGCGGGGATATGCAGCGTGGCTGCCTCGACTAGTTCAATTTTAGAATTGTAGATAAAAATAAGTGTCGGAAGAGGCGACTAAGGGTCTTGGGATTCTGACATCGGGTCAGTGATCAGCCCACAGAGCGACCAAGTGTGTACCCTAGGTGGCTAAATAGGGAAGCCCTCTTCTCGGGGGTTGTCAAGTCTATAATACGGAAACCACGACCGCTGACCTTAGTGGCCCAACGTGTTTGTGGAAAGCCACGCTTCATGAACTTTTGTGGACCGTCAAGTAGTGCGTCTTATAGACTTATTTTTCGGCCCCTACCTACCGTTTTCATGTGGACGTCAAAATTAACTGTTCCTTTGGTCCCATCCTTTCCCTATTTTCACATCAACTTTTTTATGTTCATCACCTTAATTAGATAACCTATATATATGGAACGCCGCAACTGTCTTATATGGTCATTTTTTGTTATATGATGTCGTTTTGTCTTTATATGATGCCGTTTCGACATTATATGATGTCGTATTGTCATTATATGATGTCGGTTTATCATTATATGATGCCGTCATGTTATTATATGATGTGGACTTATCATTATATGATGCCGTTTTGTCATTATATGATGCCGTCTTGTCTTTATATGATGTCGTCTTTTCATTATATGATGTCGTCTTGTCATTATATGATGTCGTCTTGTCTTTATATGATGTCTTCTTGTCATTATATGATTTAGTCATTATATGATGTCGTCTTGTCTTTATATGATGTCTTCTTGTCATTATATGATGTGGACTTAGTATTATATGATGTGGACTTAGCATTATATGATGTCGTTTAGTCATTATATGATTCCGTCTTGTCATTATATGATGTCGTTTTGTCATTATATGATGCCGTATTGTTCTTATATGATGTCGTCTTGTCATTATATGATGCCGTCTTGTCATTATATGATGTCGTTTTGTCATTATATGATGCCGTTTTGTCTTTATATTATGTCGTCTTGTCATTATATGATGTCGTCTTGTCATTATATGATGCCGTTTTGTCTTTATATGATGTCGTCTTGTCATTATATGATGCCGTCTTGTCATTATATGATGTCGTTTTGTCATTATATGATGCCGTTTTGTCTTTATATTATGTCGTCTTGTCATTATATGATGTGGACTTGTCATTATATGATGCCGTCTTGTCATTATATGATGTCGTCTTGCCATTATATGATGTCGTTTTGTCTTTATATGATGTCGTCTTGTCATTATATGATGTCGTTTTGTCATTAAATGATGCCGTCCTGTCATTATATGATGTCTTCCTGTCATTATATGATGTTGACTTGTCATACATATTTAACCTGAATAGTTTTGGCTGTTGTTCCTAGTACAAACAGTTTGTATACGATTTGCTGTGCGGCTATTCGTACAAACAGCTTTTTTCATCCAATCAAAATGCTCATTTACTAATTATAGTTGAAGAATTGAAATTAAAATAATGTACACTCTAGCGCAAGAAAGTATATTTAAAACAAACAACAAACAAACAAACAATAATTCAGAGACTTTTTGCGTTTGCTATATTTTATTGGAGGGAAAAAAAGGCAAAAGTTCAGTAAACGTTTGTTTGTCCAAATGGATCATAAAAACGAAACAATTTTTTTAACAATTTTTGAGTTTGACGGACTGGCACAAAATTCTAGATGAGTGAAATAAAAATGACAAAAAAGTTCCATACAATAAATTTGGATACGCATGACGCGCGTTTCGTCTATTTAAGACTCATCAGAGGCGCTCTACCAAAAAATATTGAAAATGCCAAATACTATATGATTATGAAGAGCATAAAGAATGACATAAACTTAAACATATATAGTTACGTAAGTCTTAAAATATGGAAATTCAATAATCTTCATACACATGATACTGTTGCGTCATACCAGAAATACATTTACTTATTTAATGTAACAATTAAAAGGGATTCAAAAGCAAAAATATTAGAAATTTGTGTCATACAAGTCTGATCAATGACCTTGCTTTGTGTGTCTCTCATATTTAGAAAAAAAACTTTTTTTTTTATTCATTTACTTAAGCTAACGGCAAATTAATTGCTTTCCTTTAAGGTCGAAACGTACCAATAACCGAACAGATAATCGTTATATTACTCTCAAATTCCGACCAGAACCTCCACGTGGTGAGAGTAAGGCATCGTAACAGCGACACGAAAGGACCGGATCCCTTAAAACTGTAACGGTCAACACTGGCGGTGCACGGTATGCCGACGAGCTGGACGACTCAAAGCATACAGCAAGTTTATCAACCGAAAGGTTAAACGTCGCTGCAGAGGCTTCTAGCCTTTAAAACCCATCAAGTCAAGATAATCGTACAAAGTCAAAACTGTTTGTACTAAGAACCACTGACCACTGTCTTAAAAGTTTGACCATTTTTATTTATTTTTAACTGTGAAGTCGAAGTTGTATTCCCTCGAATTAGAAAGCTTGATAGGATTGTCTGCGTAGATGAAGAAAAAAAAAGAAAAATAACTATAACCAGGGATCGATAGTGTTTTGGACATTTCTGCTACAACCTACATGACCTAAAATGTTGCATTCTTTTAAAATCGTTTCTGTATTTTGTAATTAATTAACACAATTTCTGTATGTTTATGGCCCTGCGACGACATGTCGGCGGTGGGAGATGGGTTAAGTTTTATTCATGTCTGTTCGTCCGTACGGATTTCCGTAAGCTTTTTTTCAAAAACCATTACATGGTTTAATGGTTTGAAAATTGGTAGGATGGTTCAGCATTGCCATCTAAAAAACTTTCAAACCTGTCGGCCTTCTACCTTCTGTTCTGGGTCAGAGAGGCTTCCTTGTTCCACGGACTTATTCCTTCTTTATTTTTCAAATGATTCTACATGTATATACTTAAAATTATAATGGCCAATATTCCCGTGTTCTCTGTTCTATATAATTTAACGCCATTATTCCGTAGACACGGTGAGGGCCATTTTCACTCATTTGAACGTCTTTTTTAAACTATATATTTGGTCAAATCTATAATTGGTGGCTAGCTATTGTTCATTCATTGTTATTCCGGGGTAATCCATGACATCCAATATTTCATTTTTATGAAGAAAAGAATAGTATTGGGAGCATGTATTTATTGTGACAGTTTAAAATCCTGTGCTATAAAAGACCAACTGAGTGGCGAAAATGTGGACACCTTCATATCTATATCTGTAAAGGTTTTGGTCAATGTTGCCTACTCTGTAGACCCCATCATCATGATCATAACTTTTTCCTCTAAATTATCTAAACTGAATTTTTCGAATTTTTCTGATTCATATAATGACTAAATCATATAATGACTAAACCACATCATATAACGACAAAACAACATCATATAATAACAAAACGGCATCATATAATGACTAAACGACATCATATAATGATAAGTCCACATCATATAATGACAAGACGACATCATATAAGAACAATACGGCATCATATAATGACAAAACGACATCATATAATGACAAAACGACATCATATAATGACAAGACGGCATCATATAATGACAAAACGACATCATATAATGACAAAACGGCATCATATAATGACAAAACGGCATCATATAATGCTAAGTCCACATCATATAATGACAAGAAGACATCATATAAAGACAAGACGACATCATATAATGACAAGACGACATCATATAATGATAAGACGACATCATATAAAGACAAGACGGCATCATATAATGACAAAACGGCATCATATAATGATAAGTCCACATCATATAATAACATGACGGCATCATATAATGACACAACGACATCATATAATGATAAACCGACATCATATAATGACAAGACGACATCATATAATGTCGAAACGGCATCATATAAAGACAAAACGACATCATATAACAAAAAGTGACCATATAAGACAGTTGCGGCGTTCCATATATATACATGTAGCAGTATAAGTGGTATTACTAGTATACTGTTGTTGGTGTTGATTTCATGTGCTGAGCGGACAATGAGCTTAAACCAATGAAATGTTGAAAAAATTTGACATCGTTACAGCCTCTTGAAAGTGTAAATTACATACACTTTCGTGAGCTTTTAATTGATCATAAAAAAGTTGATAAGGTAAACAATATTAAAACTGATGGAAAGCAATGATAACATCATTGAAACAAAAATATCAATTTTGGGTGTAATACAATTCTGAATTTATTATTTTAATGTCAGTGATGCATAATCTAAATAACATTTGACGTGTAATATATATAGCTATATTATTACACCGGGTCTCATATCATTCCAAGACTCTCAGACCTCAGACCTTAATATATAGGTGGAGGAATAATATGTAACCTGATATGGAAAACCCTGTGTCATAATCTCTTTATCACATCATTTGCTACTCAAGACCCTTAAATGCTCTATAAAACCTACTCTAGTCTTTTACACATAAAAAAATGAAAAACATAATATAGAAATATAAATATTAAATGTTCAAAAATTAGTATTATTCTTTTATTGTCATTATAAAATTAATTACAATCTAAACATCATCTCATGTTTGTAATAAGGACGGAGCTAATGGCATGAGTCACTCCAAGACCGTAACTACCATTGAGCCAAGTGAGGCAATTGCCTCACTAAAAATTTTGAGAATCTAAAAAGAATATTTAAAATTAAATGAAGATTGTCGTTTCGTAAGTTTGGGGACAAATACCCATTGTTTTAACTATGACTACGTAAGGTTTGTTCTCCTTCTTCAGTCACTAGTAAGTGATGTTTATGATCCTTTACTAGGTGCTCTTCTAGGAAAAACAAACTCCTGAAATGATGAAAAGACTTTTCGGGTTTGCAATAATTCATGACCGTGAGTATGGTTTATCTAGACTGCTATGTCTGTCGTTGTAGCGTTCAATAATGTTCGATGAGAATGAAAGCAAAAGGGACATGTATTCAAATATCTCATGTATAAAAATCCCAAACCACACGACAACGATACTATACGAGGGAGCAGAGACCTAAAAAAGCAATAGCAACAACAAAAAAACAAGAGACATCAGATCACCAGGGAAGCTTGTTGTAACCCATATTAAATTGCAATTGTTATGTGTGTGTGATTTGGATCATGTGAACTATTGCCATCACTTGGTGTCCGTGGTCGTCTGTCTGCATCTGTCGTCTTCGTCTGTTAACAATTTTTCAAAACTCTACAAAAATCTCCATTGGTTCGAAGTTGTCGAAGACCCTTAAAAGGAATAATAGCTCATAGAAGATACCCTTAACGGCAAGGTGGGCGATTCAGGCTCGTGGGAGCCTTTTGTTGTAATCTGTTTTTGTCTTTGTCTTTTAAACTTTGAATGTCTTATTGGTTCAGTTTTTCACTGTCTATTTGTACATGATGTCTTCCTAAAAGTGAATGAAGGCCAAAACATATTTTTAACATAATGTTATTGTAGTTTATTGTTTCGAATGCTACGGTCTATTTAAGATAAAAAAAAAGTGGAGGACAGGGAAAATTAAGATGTTTTTAGTTAAAAGTCAGCATTAAATGAATAAAGGAATAAATCAGTTGTACAAAACCAGTGTTGATTAGAATTCCGATGGTCCGATGGAATAGTGAAAAAGAAAGTTGGCCATGTTTATTATACTCATTTATCGTTTTAATTGTTCTAAAAGACAGCAACTAATTAACATTGATTCAGGTTCAATTAGCTCTCAAGAGACGCACAGAATGCAGGATTTCGAACCATTTACCCTAGAGCTTCTGGGGGCAAGACCCCCCTTCGCTTCGCTCGGCGATCAGGTTTGCCTCAGGTTCCCTGTTTCATGTCACATTGGCTTAGGCGAATTCAGGATCGGATAAAATCACACATTATTATGTACCCATAGTTTATAGTCTTTCTTCATTTTCAAATTTTTTGGGATGCAAAATTGTTCTAATATCCAATGGTTCTTGTGTGTAAAAGATCAGAATATTTTAACAAAATGTAAAAAGGTAATGTCATTTTAAAATATGGAAATGCTTTACTTGTAGCGGACCATATATATCTTTAAAATCTACTTGAGAAAAAAAGTGGTCTTTCTTCATTTAAAAAGAAAAGATACCCTTCCAGGGCTGTTGATTTGGTCTCCAAGGTGACTCGATTCAAAGCTTTTGAAACTATGCCTCGTCGCAAAAATGATCGCATACCCTTGGTACTTACATATTACTCTGTTTTATTAACAAAGTTGGTCGGAGCTTCATTTTCCCATGTCTTTTAGGTAGGATTTAAATGAAGAAGTCCAACAAAATTGACCCGTCACCGATCGATCCGGTCAATCAAATAAACTAATGTTTTGCACATACCATAGCTATAAAGAACATTTGGTTGTAGGCCTTCTAGTCTTAAAGGATGATCACATGCTGACTGTTGTTGACTTGCCACATCCCCAGCTTTTTACTGGTAAAGTTTAAAGAAAATATCACCGGAAAAAAAGAATAGGCGGTTTGGTCTTTAAGGACATCAGACGCTATCACTCAGACCTTTCTAGTGCCAGGCCTAATGTGCGACATCTCCTTTCAACTGGGAAACAGAAGAGAAAGCAAATATATTTCAGTAAAAGGACGGTTTTACTTTCAGATAAGAAAATGTGAAATATGCTATTCGTTGTTTGATAGGCCTAAAAGTACCGATTGTCAAGCCAGACTGTCTAGTTGGTGAAGACTTAGGTTAGCTTGACCACCACGTCAATGATATACGATATTTATACACTTAGATGTTTCGCCCTTTGTTCTTGCGTCAGTCTGTTCTTGTTTTATTGTGAAGCACTATCCTTCTATAGCCCATGGAAAAAGATTTTATCATCTTTATGTTCAAACATTTTGGCACTTCTTATCTTCTTGACTTACCGTTTAATGTTGGATTTTTTTGTTAAACCTTCTAAATTTGGTTTCTGCATGCTAATATGATCACCACACCTCTAAACACAAACTTTATCTGTTTGTCGTTTCAGTCCTTAACCCGTTCCAATATATAACAGCAGTCAAATATTCGAATGCGTTAAGGACTGAAACGGCATAAAGATCATATTTTTGTTTTAAGGTGTGGTGACCATATTAGCCTGCAGTTAACTGTCTTGTCGAGTTTTTCTTCTGCGTCCTCCGGCGATTCATATGAAAGATATAGTAAATTAATCTGCACAAAAATTGTCAGAGTCTTTGTAGATGTTTTAGTCAAAGTTGAAACTTCCTCTGGTTGAACAACACCTTGGTTGTGATAAATGGCTGAATATTACATGGGTGCAATAAGGCTCCTTATACTGATTTGTGTAGCATATTACAGTGCTTACAAGCTATATGAAAAACCTCTACAAACTTCAATTGCACCTGTCGTAACTTGTGTTTATAGGCGGTAATAGCTTAACATGTATGCATTTATATGCCAAAATCAGGAGTTGTATACGGCATATTCACAGATAAATCAGTCAAGTTATTAAAAAAAAGAAAAAAATACAAAGTAACTTATAGAAATCGAACAAGTGTCAAGTGTATATGAGTCTTAAGATCTAACGGCGCCCATGAATTATATTTAATGAATCTACGTAAACGCTACAATAAATCGTACATTCTCCTCTACAAAAACAGATCGAATATGAAATTTTATACTACCTTAAAATTTTGCGTTGATAAAAATCCGACCAGAATATAAGGCCTTTATCGAAATGGTAGTCGACGTAGAATATTTTACTGTAAAAGGGTTCTACAGCAATCGTCGTGGTGCTTCTGGTCTCTGTGTCCATCATATAAATAGTTGTCTCGTCAGAAAACAGTAGTTGGGTGTGTTCTTGTTCTAAAAAGTTCATAAAATGGGTCAAGGAAAATTTTGTAATGTACTCAAAATTAATCAGAAGTTGAAAAAACAACCTAAATTTGAAAAAAGTATTCCCAGTGGTTACATGTATACTTGTTAAGCGACAGCATGTTTTCTAGCTATGTTTTTTTTGCTTGTTATCCACTGCGGGTCCTTATTTTCGAATAATTTGGTATTTTTTAACATTAGAATATAAATAATTCCGTTATTGGTATTACCACTTTATCAATTATCTCTTTAATTCTTTTCATGTGCAAATTTACAGAAGCCCATTAGTGCCAAGTTAGACTTAACATTTTTATTTAACAGGAGATCGCCACTTAATAAATAGCGGCCGCCAATCAATTATATGACAGTCGCAACTTATTATATGGCCGCAACCACATTTTATAAGGGTATAACATAATACCTCGCCACTTCGTGTGGCGGGGTATAACAAGGTTACAATCCTTACATTATGTGGGTCACTGACCTTGGGTCCTACTAATAAACGTCCGGCTGCGTCCGGATGCTTCGGGCTAGGGAAAAATATAAATATTATTTGAAACTTTTGTATACATCATTCACTGCAATTATACAGTTAACTTTTACAAATTTTTTTTAAAAGTTTGATTTTTTACATCAGTCCATTGATGATTCTCAGCTAGCTGTCAGTAACAGCGAGTGTTCTATAGAGAGCTCCTTTACCGTCCTTTTGTTTGTTCTTGTTTTTTTTGTCTTAGGTTCTCTCTAGTGGAATTGGACTTTGATCGATTTGATTTTTATTGCGTGTTTTTGTGCTTTGTCTAGGAATATTGATAGGGGAAAGGTTGGGCCAAAAAACTAGTTTAACCCCGCCACATATTACATGTGCCTGTCCTAAGCCAGGAATCTTCGACAAAGCTTTCGTTTGTACTTGTCTTTTTGGTGTTTTCTGATCCTTGTTTAAGAAGGGGGTCTATCTGTGACTATTTCAGGGCTAGATCTGAATTATATGCATTTTATTTAGACCATGGGCCAATTGCAGAACCGCAAGCAGTGCCAAATGCCCCGTTGAAGGCTGCTGGCGGTTGTCCATTGTGGTTTTTCTAAATTGCTGTTTAATTGTGGGATGTGTCGCGTACACTTATTCCACATCTCTTTATTATCTATTGAGAATAAATATATTTAAACAAGAGGCTCCCAGGAGCCTAAATCGCTCACCTGGTCTTGATGTCAACCCTATATTTTGTAGAGCTAAATGAGCTGAACATTTTAGCAAGCAACAGTTTTTTCTTTATCTACTATAGTTTGCATTCTATAGGCCAAAAACACGAAATACCGTTATTTTAGGGGCCGTAACCCCTATTGGCAGTCATCTGACAACTTCAACCCTGTGGAGACTTTTGTAGAGCTTTACGCGCTGAACATTTAAGCAAGCAACAGCTTTTCTCTATCTGCTATAGTTTTCATTCTAAATGCCATGAAAATGGTTATTTTAGGGGCCGTAACCCCTATTAAGGGTCATCTGACAACTTCAATCCTATTGAGACTTTTGTAGAGATTAATAAACTGAACGTTTAAGCAAGCAACAGCTTTTCTCTATCGGCTATAGTTTTCATTCCAGAGGCCAAAAACATGAAAAAGGTTATTTTAGGGGCCGTAACCCCTATTAAGGGTCATCAGACGACTTCGATCATATGGAGACTTTTGTACAGCTAAATGAGCTGAACATTTAAGCAAGCAACAGCTTCTCTCTATCTGCAATAGTTTTCATTCCATAGGCCAAAAACATGAAAAAACATCATTTCAGGGGCCGTAACCCCTATAAGGGGTCATCTGACAACTTCAACCCTATGGAGACTTTTTTAGAGCTAAATGAGCTGAACATTTAAGCAAGCAACAGCTTTTCTCTATCTGCAATAGTTTTCTTCCTATAGGTCAAAAACATGAAAAAACATCATTTTAGGGGCCGTAACCCCTATAAGGGGTCATCTGACAAGTTCGACCCTATGGAGACTTTTGTACAGCTAAATTAGCTGAACATTTAAGCAAGCAACAGCTTCTCTCTATCTGCAATAGTTTTCATTCCATAGGCCAAAAACATGAAAAAACATTATTTCAGGAGCCGTTACCCCCTATAAGGGGTCATCTGACAACTTCAATCCTATGAAGACTTTTGTAGAGCTAAATGAGCTGAACATTTAAGCAAGCAACAGCTTTTCTCTATCTGCAATAGTTTTCGTACTACGGGGCAAAAACATGAAAAACGCTATTTTTCACCTTTAAGGGGCTGTAACCCCTATAAGGGGTCATCTGACAACTTCGACCATATGGAGACTTTTGTAGAACTTTTAATGCTGAAGCAGTAAGGTGGCATCAGATTTCATCTATCTCTTATACTTTTTGATTTACAAGCCAAAAACTGTAGTCTGACCCCCCCTGGTCTATTTTTAGCAACGGCCGCCATGTTTTTCGACGAATCAAAAATCCCCACATCAGTTCTGTTGGGTATACCCTAAAGTACCCTCAGACCAAATTTGGTTTGAATCTGTGCAGCCGTTTCAGAGGAGAAGAAGTTTGAAGAAAAGTTAACGACGACGGACGCCAAGTAATGGCAATAGCTCACATGGCCTTTGGCCAGGTGAGCTAAAAAAGGATAGAAGTAATTTAAAATGATGAAATTATACATGATTTCGTGTTGGGAAAACAAAAGTCAATTATGGACCGATCTGGACAAAACTTGATTAAAAAGTCGAGAGAATTTTACAAATCGCGAGATATACTTATGAAAATTTAATTTGAGATTATTTTCAGCTGCATAGGTGTGAACTCTTTTGTGTTGCTGGCATTTCAGCTGCTGGTTTTTATTCTTTTTTCATTTTCATAATAGTGTTTGCCATGGATAGAGCGCCTCTGATGCGTGTTGAAAATGCTAACACTTGTTTTATGCTGGAAATATGCATACAAAGTTCCATCAACATATTCAAGTACTGACAAGTTCTGGGCATAATCTAAACAACGTTTCAGTAGCTTTAGACAAACATTACAGCAGAATACTGGAAACATGACAGTTATTTTTTCTTCTACATTGTACAAACACCATAAGGTCGACAGAAGAAAAAAAACTGACAAACTGACACGGTGCCCCGCTTTTAAATTTACCAAACAGTTTGGTTATCTATCAATAACGAAGCCCACCTCGTTACGCATTATTGTCACCAAGAATTAATTTACTTGAACTTTTCAAAATTTTAAGTGCTCATTCATGCAGAAAAAGGTCACAGCCAGTATCTTAACAATGTATCTTGCTAACCATCATTGTAGTCATATAAAAAAGATACCCTCAAGATATCATTTCTTTAATGCTACTTTTGGTCGATTAAGATATTACGAACACTCATGATTCGATTACAATATTTCTATTGAACTCGACTACAATGTTTAAATGTTTTTAAGGGAATAACATTGTAAAATGTAGCACACAAGGTTTTACCTGCAAAGCAAGTAACACCAAAGTGTGTGCCACACTTGACAGAAAATATACTGTGTTCATTTCTTATAAATTAATTTTAATGACATGTTTTCTCGATAAAGTAAATCATAGGATAGGAGAAAACTAATTTAAAATCAATTCAATATTTCTCAGTTTGATCCCAACTGGGCAAAAACTTTATCCATTGAAAAATAACGCTTTATCCTGTAAAATTATTTTGATTTAACTGCAAGCATCTAATTAATTGAGTTGAACTTGGATAGAAATCAACGTAATTACTTATAAATGTAAAGGTTTGTCTTAGTCAGAATTTTGTCCCTGCTCGGCATATTTTAATTTAATGTTTTATGCTCTTCATAATGATTCAAATGCTAGTAGTGTTCGGCATTTCTGATAGTTTTGTTAAAGCTCGATTCGAGTGTCTTTGATCAATTATGAACTCTTGAATTCTGCTACCAAACTCTGATGTTTCGTTATAGATTAACTATTCACCACCGTCCATAAAAAATCTATATTTCTGTCGGGACCTGCTTTATAGTGTTTAATCTTTATTTACTAAAACAGTTTATTATTTGGAAAGAATTTAATGATAAAAATAGTCAAATATTTTGACATGTGCTATAAAACGACTAATTCCGAGTCCAATTGATTTCTATGTTGAATGGAACATTTTCAAAATGCTGTATATTTTTTGTCTAATGTTCAAATAAAGTGTTAATAGTCTTATTTCAATCCAAAATGATATGGCTCACCCCAGTTCACAAACTAGCACATCTTACGTTGAATAACGGGAAAAATTATTTCCCGGTTTAAGTCATCCTGAAAGTCCGGTACTTTCTGGTCATGTTCGGCAAGAATGAGACCCCAAGTGAAAGTAATCATAAAAATTGACACCTGACATATATATATGAACATATTTGGGCTGATATTTTTTCTAAGATGTTTTTTTCAAATAAAAGCTCATTTGGTGATATGCATGCAATAGTTTTAGCTGTGTCAATACTTTAATGGAACTATATTGTCTCAAAATAGAAACTATATTCAGGTGCATCCTCTACCGGATTGCGAATTAGTGGTTTTATACCATCACAACCATTATGAATTTTTTATATTTACTTTGAGGTCACTTATCTGCTTACTGTTTGCCGACATGAAAATGTTTCAAAGAAAATGACGTATACTGGTTTAGGTTTGTCTGTAACTTTGTCCTTTCGCCCACAGCATATACATGTACTGTTCTTATTTTATTTTTCGAGAACAACTTATCACAACCGACAGATATCTAATATGTGACTCGTTCGAAAAATAACTAGTGTCATATGTCAAGTCACGTTTCTCAAATATTTCTTCAATTTTCTCAGTTCGAGTTCGTATTCTTTTTTCCAAGGTCGTATTTCTACCATTCATTGGACAGTCAGATATCTTATCAAAAACCATGACCTTGGAAAATGATTTTCATGACATTTAAATAAAACAAATGTAATGAAAACCATGACTTCAAATTAAGTATAACAAAGTCATGAATATCCATGATCTTTGAATTACATTTTCATGACTTGAAGATGTTACAAAGTCATGAAAAATCATCATTTTCAATGATCATGAAAAATCAAGACTTTTAGAAAGTCATTATTTTTTTTGACTTTTCACTATTTTTGTCATGAAAAACCGTGACAAAACGGAATAACATGAACGATTCCTATGTAGAAAATGGTCGAGAACCTCAATATGATTGTGAGTACATGTAACTTCAAATCCTGAAATGTAGATGTGTTCTTGAATAATTTCAAGACATCTTTATCGACTTGGTTTTGTACGAATTTGGTAAAATAAAGCGAAAATATGGCATTCTTGTACACAATTTTACCACTGATTTTGTAGATTTTTGCGATTTTCGTTACTTCAGACGACAACAAAGGGGTCAAATGTAAAAAAGAAGTGACTACACCGAGTTTAGAATCGGGACATATATGGAATATCTGTACAGACAGTTCAAATTTTTATGATATCAGACAAATAAAGTGCTGACAGAAAAAAAGGTGAAATGTCATGAAAAATCATAATTTGCAAATGTCATGGTTTTTGATAAGATATCTGCCTATTGGACAAATGCTGTTAAGGGAGTCATTTCTTTTAAAAAAAGATGTAGACGCTAGAACATGGTAATGCATACAAAAGGGTTTCACCTATCGGCAATTTAAGAGTTTTCGTCATACACGTAATTTTACAAATATTGCGAAATATATTTTGGGTATTTATGCTAATTGCATTCTGATCAACCGGTACTGCATAACAAACATAACGTACACGGATCCATCTATCAACGATAATAACTCTGATCTTTAAAAAGCAGTCCAGAGCTTGCTGGATTTACATAGATTTTTATAACAAAAAGTCACGTCTGACAAAGAAATTCCTCATACAGGGTTATGTTACTCCTCGGTTTCTGTCTCCACCCAAGAACTTTAACGAAATACATCATGCGCTAAGACAAATAAGAGATTTCGATTTCCAAGATGAGTGTAGATGTTTGTTTGACATAGGGTTTTGTTTTGTCTTTTTTTACTGGCTTTGACACATTGAATTGATTGTTGGCAACGCGACGGGTGTGCTATATCAAGCATGAACTGCTCATTCTTCCGTATACGCGTAGCACCTGTGTTCACTATCGATAGACTAGAGTTCGCGTTGTTAATTGATATTAAGTATTTTTGTTCGTCTGTGTTTTATGTTTTGTCTGTGTTTTATGTACCTTTTCGTTTGTGCTAACTGGTTTTGTCTTCGCCCTTTCGGACTTTTGACATTCGGATGTACCATTTGTACCTCTGCTTCTTTCCATCGACGTAGACAATTTAATTTCTTATATAATAGTTTCATCAGTGTAGTAAGATACATAGTTGGGGGGAGGGTTATAATAATTCTATTCTGATAAACCATATTGCACTGTAATTTACAACCATTACGATATCATTCACGAATTAAGATTACGGTTCATCATTTTTAGAGCGAATTTGACGGGGAAAGTATTGTTTAAATTTTGAAGCCAAAGCAATTCTGTAACGCGATTTTTTGTCGTCGTTGTCGATTCCTTCGAATTCAAGAGGCAAAAAATTGCAATACCGAATGGCTTTGGTTTGAAAATATAAACATTAATTTACTGTATGTGTTTGTTCAGAAACAATAAACTTTGATTTTAAATCAAACTTACTAATTAATTTAAGTCATTGTACAGATAGGTGTGTTTTTTTTATCATCATATCGGAATAAATCTAGTACATCGGTGGAAAACAAGCAGAAACATCTGAAGAAAGCCTTCTCTCGCAGGAAAATTAAATATGTCAATGAATACTGTTTGGCGTAATTCGGTTCAAATGTTAACACTGTTTTAAAACACAACACGGACATTTTTAAAAAGCTCATTATGCCTTGTTTAACATAGTGAGTAATCTTATATTACAAAGTTCACTTTATTTCACCATTAAAATAAATATATATCTGTCAGTAATTGACTTCAAGTTAAACGTCGTGACTATACCTAAATATAGGTCTGCAGTGTCATTTTAAACTTAACAAAATAAATAAAAAACAATGTTGTAACGCAACAATGGAAATAAGATTCTATCATTCTCTCTAACATGCACTGATCTTATTTTCGCCATAGTGATTATGCAAAACTTTTAATCTATGTAGAGATGGTGTGATTTGTTTCTGCTGACGAATATATCTTAACTAAACAATGACATTCACAAAAGAAAAGACAAATGAAAACTAACCTGCCATCACATGTTGGGTAGAAAGAATACTTAATAATGTGAAAATATGAAAGGTTCTCCAGCCCATGGTCCAGTTTAACTAGTCTTTGCAATTAAATCAACGTTAAACTTTACAAAATAATTTTCCAATCCACTACAATATTCAATTTCATCTGACACTGTGATTTAAGATTTTTCTTTTTAACTGAAATTTCTGCACTTTTACAGGTACGAATACAGGCTTAGAAAAATATAATGGACAGACAATACCACGGTTGAAGAAGTTTTAATGGGTCTAGGAATATTACTCGTGATAGTGTAATGTAACAGTTGCAAAATTGTTATCGCACATGATATGTCTTGGAAAGATGTGATCATGTGTGCATATTTTTAGGCTTTATGCTTACGGATACATGTGTTATGTTAATGAAGTTATACAGTTACACGTATATTGACCACCCATTTATATAAATGAAATAAGAGTATTTGGGAAGGCATCATGTCTAGCACTGAGGCTTGCATGGCATTTCTAATTGTACCATCTATAGCAATCTGATTATTGTTTGTACTATACAGAAAGAACGGTGGACTGTTTTACCATTATTCTGAATACAATCAGGAGGACGACTCACGGGGTATCACATAAGTTCTCTTCAGTTATAGTCCTATAACATATGATTCGAAATAATATATTTGATTTTCATCATTTTCTATCGGATTTCTATTTTATTTGTTAAATTTCAAGAAAGTCGCGATGCACATTGTACTAAAAACAAATATTGACAGAAAAGGCAAAACAAATCAGTAAAAAGAAATGAAAATATAGCGGGAGGTCCTACATTGTAGGACTACCTACATTTTGTGAGGTAAGCTTGCAATGAATTATGCGTTCATCATGCTATATTATGGTCATAGATTGTGGTTAATATCCTAGGTGCTGGATTTGTCTTACTGTTCGAACTTTTTTGGTTATGAGTACATTTCGTTCAATACATTTGGTTTATGACCTACCAATGTTTTGAATCAAAGGTTGCTGATGACATGTTACTCCTTGAATATGCAAAATACAGCAAAACCAAATTACCCATTTTGTACATATAAACAATTTAACTGTCTTTATTCTCATATAAATAAAAGTGAGACAATATGAAAAAAACATAATTGCAATAATATATTAAAATTTAAGTCAGAATTATTGAATATAAATTTTAGCAAAGCTTATTTTATTCTCCAAGATTTGTTCACTGACCTACAACTTGCAACTGCTAAATTATTGAATATAAATTTTAGCAAAGCTTATTTTATTCTCCAAGATTTGTTCGCTGACCTACAACTTGCAACTGCTAAATTTGCACGTTTAATACCTTAATACACATTTATCAGTTACCAACCACGCCAAAATATCAGAAATTCGAAGTAGTACAAATATGTATATGAAAAAAAGCGAGGTCGGATAAAATCTCAGGACCTTCTAATTAGTTTATTATTTGTTAATTAAAACAATAACATGAATAGTCGACTTTCGGATTATGTCTATTCCGGAAATTTTCGTTATTTAGAATTGACATGTATCATGTAATATACTTAAAAGTCCAACATTAGAAACATGTCAGATAATACATATTATAATCGCTACAACTATTTGAAAAATTCCTATTTGAACATATTTTCCCTTAATTTGATCATTTTTAGCCACATTAGGAGATAATTTTCTTTAAAATATCAAGTTTCAAAATCAAGTTTCTCTCAAAGTGTTTATGTGGTAGCTACCATTTGATTTTAAGTGAGGGAGCATGTTGAAATTTAAAATGAAAAGGCAGGATGGCAAATTCCATAAATAAAAATGGAGAACAGTACTATGAATAAAGAAAGGCAGAATGGTATGTTTGGCTGAACGACTTACTGTAGCATTAAAATAAAACACATCTGCGCACGCCGGAGTGCAACAATATTCAGTGTTTTTCACCGAAAAGAAATAGGCGGGACAAAGAAGGGTCCACAGACCCCCCCCCCCTTAAAAATCAAATGGTTGCTCTCTTAAAAGTATATTTCCGTGATAATACAAGAAAGTTAAATCTAAAAAATGTTTCTCAAATTTTCTTTCATACAAACACCGCAACCCCCTCCCAGTTTTATTTAAAAAAAAGACAATTATTTCTTTAAAATATAAGACAAAAATCATGTTTCGAAAACCACTGGTCGTGTGTACATATTTTTTTTACATAATTTAGATTAATAATCGTTTGGTTCTTATCCATCAAAATATTCCAATTATAAGGTGCATTTCAAAAATTATCCAATAATGAGAATTCAACGTGCTGAACTTTGAGAGGATAGATCCTTAAATTGTAATGCCATTCTTTTACATACTCGATTAGAAACGCAACCGATGGTATGCAGCAAACCGAAAAAAAACTGGCTTTTTCCGGGGGTGGGGGGATCTTTCGACATTCTGTCCTTTTGTTCTGGTTTTGCATTTTGGCCACATTGTATTGAAGTTTGTTGATTATATTATATGCGTCAATTGTCTTTCTTCTTTTTCGTTCTGTTGTCGTTCGTGTCAAATGATTTTGTCTAGTTGAACTTTGACATTAGTAATTCTATGTGTCCGATATATCTGATCAAAATCTAAATGATAAATTTTATCTTATAGTCCAAGATCATTTATGCAAAAAAAAAATATATTGACATTCTAAATGTTACTTCCAAGTACTAAACAAAAAAAAAACTAGTTTATCCCCGCCACATTTTATATGTGCCTGTCCTTAGCCAGGAAACTCTGCCAAAGCCTTTGTTTGTCCTTGTCATTCTGTACGTGTTAACTGTTTTATGTCAAGAATTGGGGCTTTCGATTGGTTTTGATACTTTTGTATTGTATTATAAGTCTTGGGCCAATGCAAGACGGTAAGCAGTGACCTATAGTCATGTTGAAAACTGCTTGCTGTTTTCCGTTGTGATTTTTTGAATTGCTGTTTGTTTATGTTTGTTGTGTCGCGTACACTTATTCAACATCTCAATATCGTCTACTGTATTAAAAATTAATGAAGACTACAAAAAACACTTCCTTGAGTTCCTATGTTTGTGGTTGACTGACACCCGTGAAAACCATGGAAATATATTTTCTTTTAGTGAATGAAAAACATATCTTATTGATATACAATGTACAAAAAAAAAAATTCATCTTAATATGTCTTTAAGTAAATTAAGTTATTAATGGACATAAGTGGTTTACACACAAATGTCAGTCTTGAAATCTTTTCAAGAATATATGTCTTTTTAGTAATTGACATTAAACAAAAAACTTTCATTTCATTTTGCCAAAATGTACATAATAGTCAATCATGTTCATGGGAAATGTCATTTATACCTGATTTTTTGTGCAAATCTGTAAAAAACGATCCACAGCATGGTGTAATGATATAACTTGGTTATGCTAAATTAGACACTTGTTAATAAAACCAACGATGCTTCATCATAAAATTCACAGCAGCCACATTCTTTATGAAAAGAAAACCGATTTACATTGTTCCGACTGAAGCATGTTATTGTGACAAAAGTGATATCCAACTGGGTCGCTTTATCATCCAAATTATAGTTTATATCCCAAAATAGTAATTTGATATCTGTGGTTCTATAGATGATCTGACCTACACTAAAAACATTAAAATTCCACAGACATAAAAATGTAGGTCAGTCATGTTATTGGTTTACATGTTCATTGTTGATAATGATTCAATTTTAAATCATCAAAATTTGTCAATTGTTCATTTTCATTACTAGGTATATTATATTACACACATATTTGTTGTTCCAATACAATGCTTGATATATACACTTTAACATTTTACACTCTTTTTTAACCATTTAATACTAACAAATTTCTTTGTGTTGATAAAACATTTTCAACAATATTATCACTTACGGCCATCAGACGGTTAAACGAGCAAAAGTCTGTTAATTTACCCGCAGCATGGAGATATATCCGCAAAAATATAAATATAAGTATCGTGATAGTAAAACTTTTAACCTCAGAATAATACTTGATACATTTTGAGATATTTGTAATATTAAACAGAATTTTCAGAAACTCTGAAGATAAAGTCTGTTATAAAAGAGTAAATCCAAGTAAAAATTGTCTGTTTTTTATCCAAATTTGTTGTAAATACATGTATAACGTGTATGTATCTATATATACAATTTCGGGCAAATACCTATCTGAAAAGAATTAAATCAAACATGCCTTCACTTGGTACACAAAACGTACTATTCGTTCCCGCGGATAAAGCTGCAAATAATGTCATTATAGTATGACGAAAATATTACCTTGAAGTTTTGCTGCATGGAATTAAAAGCTCCCAAAATTTTATTCACGTACATTCTACAGAATTTAGTATTATTTAGGACTGTATTTTAACTACTGCATCGCTATGAGTCGCCCCAACATACAATAAACTACCTACAATGTACTGGATACCTAAATTACACAAAAATCTTTATAAATCATAAAATCTCGTTTTATATCTGCTTCAGGTAAGTGTTCTTTACCTTATATTCCTAAAATTCTCTCTTTTGCCTTGACTACTATGAAAGAATTTATTTTTGGATATTGCGAAAAGGTATTTGAAAACAGTGGTATAGATCATTTTTGGAGTGTGAAAAGTTCGTTCAATGTTTAAGACAAACTTCGTGCTTTCGAAAATACTAACCATACATTTGATAGCTACGATTTTTCTTCTTTGTACATTAACATTCCTCACTATCTAATAAAAAAAATGTAAATTTTGTTAAATGGTGTTTCGTTAAATCTAAAGTGACTATATCTGCTCTTAGGTTTATAACTTATTTAGTAGTTCGTTTTTAGCAACGAAACACATGACGGTTACGTTATTTGGACTGATGCTGCAAAGATAACTGCTCTATTTTTTGACAACATTTAAAATAGTTTCGGGAAAACATCGCAATTGGTATCCCTATGGGAACTAATTGTGCTTCACTAATTGCTGACCTTTTCTTATATTGGTATGTATCCCCATTTTATGGCAAAACTTCAAACATAGGTAATCTTTCGATTACGAAGCTCACCTCGTTACACATTATTGTCACTAAGCGGGAATTGACTTGTTCTTTTCAACTTTTGTGTGCTCATCCATGCAGAAACAGGAAGTCGCAGTCAGCATCTGAACCATGCATCTTGCTAAGTATCTCCAGGTGCACCTATGATAACAATCTGGTAAATATGGTACTTTCCTGTTAGCAGGAATGTACTTGAACCATTATTCTGTAAGTGGTCATCCATGCGGATAATGTAGGTCAATGCCATCATTCGAAACGTGCATTATATTTAAAATCACTAGGTCCATCTACCATACCCATATGGTTGATATGGCACATGGTAGTAAGCGGGAATCGACTTTAACCATTCTTCAAAAAGTGGTCATCCATGCCGAAAATATAGGTCACAGCCAGCATCAGCTGCATGGATGAGCACTTAAAAGTTGAAAAGAACAAGTCGATTCCCGCTTAGTGACAATAATGTGTAACGAGGTGAGCTTCGTTATCGATATATTACCTATGTTTGAAGTTTTGCCATAAAATGGGGATACATTCCAATATAAGAAAAAGTCAGCAATTAGTGAAGCACAATTAGTTCCCATAGGGATACCAATGCGATAAAATGTTTTCCCGAAACTGTTTTAAATGTTGTCAAAAATAGAGCAGTTATCTTTGCAGCATCAGTCCAAATAACGTAACCGTCATGTGTTTCGTTGCTAAAAACGATATACTAAATAAGTTATAAACCTAAGAGCAGATATAGTCACTTTAGATTTAACGAAACACCATTTAACAAAATTTACATTTTTTTTATTAGATAGTGAGGAATGTTAATGTACAAAGAAGAAAAATCGTAGTTATCAACTGTATGGTTAGTATTTTCGAAAGCACGAAGTTTGTCTTAAACATCGAGCGAACTTTTCACACTCCAAAAATGATCTATACCACTGTTTTCAAATACCTTTTCGCAATATCCAAAAAAAAATTCTTTCATAGTAGTCAAGGCAAAAAAGAGAATTTTAGAAATATAAGATAAAGAACACTTACCTGAAGCAGATATAAAACGAGATTTTATTATTTATAAAGATTTTTGTGTAATTTAGGTATCCAGTACATTGTAGGTAGTTTATTGTATGTTGGGGCGGCTCATAGCGATGCGGTAGTTAAAATACAGTCCTGAATAATACTAGATTCTGTAGAATGTACGTGAATAAAATTTTGGGAGGAGCTTTTAATTCCATGCAGCAAAACTTCAAGGTAATATTTTCGTCATACTATAATGACATTATTTGCAGCTTTATCCGTGGGAACGAATACGTTTTGTGTACCAAGTGAAGGCATGTTTGACTTAATTCTTTTCAGATAGGTATTTGCCCGAAATTGTATATATAGATACATACAAGTTATACATGTATTTACAACAAATTTGGATAAAAAACAGACAATTTTTACTTGGATTTACTCTTTTATTACGGACTTTATCTTCAGAGTTTCTGAAAATTCTGTTTTGTAAAAGACAGAATATTACAAATATCTCAAAATGTATCAAGTATTATTCTGAGGTTAAAAGTTTAACTATCACGATACTGATATTTATATTTTTGCGGATTTATCTCCATGCTTCGGGTAAATTAACAGACTTTTGCTCGTTTAACCATCTGATGGCCGTGAGTGATACATGTAATATTGTTGAAAATGTTTTATCAACACAAAGAAATTTGTTAGTATTAAATGATTAAAAATAGAGTGTAAAATGTTAAAGTGTATATATCAAGCATTGTATTGGAACAACAAGTATGTGTTATATAATCTACCTAGTAATGAAAATGAACAATTGACAAATTTTGGTAATTTGAAAGACAACATAGAGGAATTGAAAAGCTCCAAACAAAAGGGGTGTAATTTTCATAGGTGAATAAAGGCTTCGTAGGCATTGATATAAAAGTAAATACGTTCATAAAATCATAAAACCACTGCTACATCTCATTCAATATATGTCTGGCTTCATTCTTACTGCAGATAAAATATAGTATGCGTTGTCTCAACATGGGAAAGGTTACCTTTTAAAAGCCGGGACAGAATATGTATATTAGTACCACCCATTTCCATTCTTTTTTCTATTGTTTGCCTAAAACTTACTATACATATTTATTTATTTTATAGGAAAGTTTGAGTTTGTGGTTACATGTACATCGCAGCGACTTGAAGATAAAGAATATTTGTATCCAGGGTTTCCGCTGGCGTGGGCCACTTGGGCCATTGGCCCTATTTTTTCAATTCTGGCCCAAAAAATTTAATTTTGGCCCAACAAAGTGGCCCAAAATTTTGGTTCCGTATTTTGATCAACAATGTCATTTTCGTGTCATTCAAACTGACTGAATTTCACTATGAAACCCTATTAATTGATTTATGACCCAAGCTAACATCGTTAATTAACTGTCAACTGTGTAAAGGGGTCAAAATAACAGGTGCTTGACCATCGCTTATTGATTTGGATTAATTGATAGAAATCAATCATGAATGCAATATAATTGACCAACCAGGAGGAAGTTTATTTTTATATCAGCTGATTTAAATGGCAAATCACGTGCTCTGACCATGTTGACCAAATGATAAATATTCTGGTGTAAATATCAGAAAAACTGGAAGTAAACATAGATGAAAGGATTTACCTTCATGAAATTATTTTATTAAGAACATCCTGTAATCCAAACACATCCTTTTTCATGCATCAGATGAAAGAACTTTGTTTACATATTTACGATCTCTGTCTCCTCTGTAATACCCTCCTTTTGATAGGAGCACCTCCATAACAGCGGAGTACTGTGGTTTAGTGTTCCAATCATTAGAGTTCCAATGATTGATTTATTTTGTTAAAACAAGTTTTTTTTTATTATTTTTTTTTGCCCATTATAACAAAAACCAAAAGTTCTAGACATATCTGTAGTACATTAAAAAAAACATTACGACAGTTTGTTAAATCTTAATATGATTAACTATGATCAATTCAACAAATGTTTAAATATATATTATTGAACATAATAATAACCGTTGTAATCTGTGTGCTTTCCTTGGTACTGAAAATATAATATTAATAATGATTTCCGACCAAAACTCAAAAAATTAATATTGGCCCAATGTCATTTATGTTGGCCCAAAAAATATGCATTTGGCCCAAGGGATGGCCCAAAGAAAAATACACCCAGAGGAAACCCTGTTTGTATCAGAAAAGGTCTCAGAACCAATGAAAGCATCCCATGTACAACCAAATCAAACGCATGGAATAGAAGAGCTGGTACCCCCGAGAGAAAAACGTTATTAGACAAAGTTCCTGTTGAAAATTATTCGTCTAATAAAGTGACAATTATGGGAGAAAATGTAAAGAAATCTAGAAATAATATTCATGAATTTAACCCATGTCTACGAAAGCACAGAAGGTTCAAACGAGATTCGAAATTCGGGATTCGAAATTTGAAATTCGAGATTCGAAATTCAATATAACCATGCTAGAGCAAAATTTCAAACAAAATGCAATGTCGTTTTTCGCAGAGTTCAATTTTCGTGATTATTTATATGAATTATATATACTGTATATATACTATTTACGATAATTTATTTTTGCGTGTTCTTATTTTCGTGATTTTCAAACTATCGCAAATAATCTGAAAATTAAATGCCCTAGAAAAACACGAGTCATTAAGTTCGCGAGTTTTGTTGCAGCTGCTCAAATAGATGTGTTATTAAGTGTGCCTTATGTAATTAAGGGATACCTAAGATGATAGGTGATATAAATTGAAATGATTTGCCAATGGGCGTCTCCCGAAGAATCTCCATGTAGTGGGAGAAAGTTCCTGGTTCTGGTTCAACTATAACTTGAGTAGCTAACTCTGGTGGTGGTGCGCCATGAGCTGGACGACTCATGTCGCACATCGAGTATTAAAGTAAGCAGTTGCTACATGTTATAGGAATGTTTTGGCATGATATATCAATTTTGGGCTTGTTGCCAAAAATCTGCACTCCTTTTTTCAACCTAAAAGAAAAGGGGGATTTCGAATCTCGAATTTTGAATCTCGAATCTCGAAGTTCGAATTTCGAATCTCGTGTCTCGAATATCGAGTCCCGAATTTCGATACTTACGTTTTTGAAAGAACTATTTTGATTGGTACATTATTATAAAACAAGCAAAGTGATTGGTTATAAGTATATTGAAGTTCGAATCTCGAATTTTGAATCTCATATCTCGAATCTCGAATTTCTAATCTCGAATCTTGTATGAGCCTTCTGGGCTTTCGTACGTTTCCTTCACAAACTGATGAAGAAATAAATCAGAGGATGGCTTACTTAGGGACACAGTTCAGTGGTAGTGGTAGTTGTAACTTCAGAGGCGTACCACTCTGGAAATTACAAATCTCATAATTATTTTTAGTTGCATAAAATTAGATGTGTGTGTCAGATAATGCTAATTTGGAAAAAAAATATATTGACAATAGCTATGTTTTACCTTCAGTCAATTTGATATAAATCTTCAATGTGAAGAACGTTAACTCTCTAAAACATATGGAAAAAAAGAATGGAAATGCGAAGCATGTCGAAGCAGCTACAGGGATTATTGATTTAGATATCATCTTGATTATTTTTCATAAATTCATTTTATTTCATGCTATTATTACGATTAGCTGCAGTTTTGGAAAATGAAAAATATATGAAATACAGAGGTGAACACAAGCACATGCACTTCGACTGCTATTGGTGGTTCATTTTTATTGCAATGTCTCTGTTGAAATGGGAAATGAATACTAGATAGACATTTGTAATGGGATCAGTTTCTGGTTCGTTTTACATCCGACTACTTCATGTTTACGTGAAGGTTAGCACTGCTGGTGGAGTTTAAATTCCCCGAGGTTAGCCCGCTCCGACACCAACACTTTTGAGTTGGAGAATACATCAAAGCTTTAAATTATCCGTTTAAATTTCAAAATTGTCTAAACCCTAAGGTTCTTCCTACCCCAGACATAGGTTGAATATCTTAGTAATAATTTGGTTCCCCTGTTTGGTATTTTTGGTTATACTGTTATATGCTCTTCATATTCATACAGTGTTTGGCATTTTCAATATGAAGTCTTGAATAGACAAAACGCGCGTCAGGCGTAGCAAAATTTATTGTCTGGAACTTTGTTGTCATTTGTATTTAACATGTTTATCAAAATTCAGGATCTTTATTGTATGTGACTTTTGAATAATAAAGATTATAACAAAATTATCGAACTTTGATGATCAATCTCGATATCCACGAAAAAAGACAAAACAAGGAAAACAAATCGGAAAAATGAATATTGCAATGGTCCTGACTTGGTACAGGCATTTCAAAAGAAATGGTGGGTTAAAAATGAAACACACGGGCGAGCGAACAGACCGAAAACCTTTTTGCGGACCAAACAAATAGTAATATGCCATTATCATAGCATTGTCAACAGATCCTTACTTTTTAAACGAAATTTTCAACAAATTCTTTTTTTATATCTTAGGTATAACTGGGTGCCAAGAAGGGCTTTCAGGAACTCCGAGTTATTTCAATAAAATTCATACACAAAAAGTCTATGTCATTTTTTGTGTTATCAAAAATAGTTTGAGTCTTTGCTGTTCAGCTATACAAAAATAGTTTCACATTGACTCATTTGTATGACGAATTTGATGAGTTTATGAAAAAAAGTTTTAATTGCTCTTTATCCTTAATTTTTGTTTACTTTAATTATTCTATTTCCAATTAAGTTGAAACGTTATAACATACCATAAATCATACACTATTTGTCTTAATGAAACAATTCTAATTCATTAAGAACACAAAACAAATGACCTCAGCTTTTTTTCAAAAGCTAATAATGTAAACATTGTATTTATACGTATACATACATATGTTTTATAAACGACGGGTAAATATGTTTAGCAGAGAAGTCTTGGTCAGTTCTGCGCCTCTGATTAGAACAAGAAAATACAAATCCGTTGGAAAAAAGATGTAAAATTGGTCCTTTGGAAAAGCAATTAAAAAAGAACTTAGCTGTGATATTTGTTAAATAAAAAATTATAGCCCCATTTACATGCACAAATTAAACATATGTATGTAAATATACACATGTTCAAACTTACACACGTATGTATAAGTTAACTTGCTTAGCATTTACATGAGTTTTATGCTCGGTGTGTATTTTCTTTAATTAATTCAAAAGAGTTGACTTGATCAATGCATGAATTATGAACTATACGTATACCGGTATGTTAATTGTACCCATTGATCCCTGTCATAATGGTCTTCAAAATTTACAGTTCCTTTATTTTCCACCCAACTCAAGTTTTTCTCTCCCAGTGTGTGTAGGTTAAACGAAAATTCTCCATTGT
Organism: Arcuatula senhousia; assembly: GCA_963971305.1. Lineage (NCBI taxonomy): Eukaryota > Metazoa > Mollusca > Bivalvia > Mytilida > Mytilidae > Arcuatula > Arcuatula senhousia. Next base: position 72,627,004 of record OZ020303.1, read on the forward strand.
ATTTACGACAGATAAGGGTTGCTTATGTGAAACTGGGTAAGGGTTGGCTTTATCCAAGACAGGTAAGTGTCCCAACTAGTATGACCTTATTTCAGGGTTCTTCATTGTCAGTCACCATGGCATAGGTATGGGTTCCAGATATTGCGAAATTTTTGGGGTAGGCTTTTGTCATTAGCCATATATATAATGATGCGTTGAGGGTATATTGGCCTGTCTTGTGAGTTACTTCGTTTTCATCCTGGTTTGTGGTCGTACATTAGCCATTTTTGCATGACATGCATGGGTCTGTGTTACGGTTGCTGTGTTCTTGTTGGTCACACAACTCAATTAGTTGTTTCAATCAGTTCTTGTCCTGATAATCACTGAAATATTGCTGACTGGATATAAAACAAACAACAAACATATAAAGAACAATGCAGTATTACAACAACTTTTTTATTCTTTATAGTGTCAAAAGATTAAATGTGAAAGCCGAATGGGTGCAACTTAAACCATGGTCTTTTGTCCCATGCCGATCTCAACATACAATTTTGCCTTATATAGACTAGAATATAGAATTTAGCTTTCCGTCCATCCGACCGTCGATCTGGTTTGTTCCCCAAATCTAAATCGTAGTTTTCGGCCCAAGAAATAAGGAAGAAGCCTATAGCTTTTGGGAAAAAAGGTTAAAGGCCAAGGTCACAGGTTATAAAAAACTTAGAAAAGGTAGTGATATTGGTACTGAAAACATAATTTTACCTTGAAATACGCGTTTAAGGTTAGGATGTATGAAAGATGCCAATTGTGTTCGAGGAATCAAGAGTCAGGGTCATAAGTTAAGAAAAACTTTGATATTGTAGAGTGATATTGTTTTCCCATGCATAACTTATAAACGCCTTGGTATAATTTCATAAAACTTACACGTCGTAGAGCTTATGCTGTACAAAAGATGCATGTGGATTCTTGAATAAATAGCTTCAAGGTCAAAGTCACAAGGCCCATATGAAGGGACCAATCGAGCTATATGCATTTGTTATCCCCGCGCTAGCGAAAGCGCGGGGATAATGTTTTGCGGTTCGTTGTACGTACGTACGTACGTACGTACATACGTCCGTACGTATGGCGTTAATGTCCAGGATAATCTCTGTAACCACTGGGAGTAGAAAGATAAAACTTGGGTCATTGATTGCATTGTGGGTGGGGACTGTGCCGAAGGTTTCGGAATTTTGATATGGCCCCTAGGGGCTGGGCCGTATAGGTAGCCTAAGGGCACATTATTCCTTCGTCACGCAACTCCTTCCAGGTTATTTGTAATACCGAACTGAAACTTGGCTCAGTAGTTGCACTATGTATGTAGATTCTGCCGAAGTTTTCGGAATTTTGATATGGCCCCTAAGTGCTGGGCTGCATAGGGAGCCTAAGGGCACATTCCCTTCGTCACGCAACTCCTCCCAGGTTATTTAGAATACCCAACTATAACTTGGCTCAGTAGTTGCACTATGGATGTGGATTCTGCCGAAGGTTTCGGATTTTGATATGACCCCTAGGGGCTGGGATGCATAGGTAGCCTGGGGGCAAAATCCTGCATAATTCTGTACATTCCTGTCACTCCCACCACCAGGGAAAAGTCTCATATTAATGCAAATACATTTGATAGTATTATAGTCATAGTTTATTTCTTTCATTTATTTGCCCTTATACTATCAAACACCAGAGTAGCGCGGGGATATGCAGCGTGGCTGCTTCGACTAGTTTGAATTGCGTTTACATGCACAAAATTTAATTAAAAAGCATATGTAAATTTACACATAAAGATTTACATCTGGTCCAAAGGTGATGTTAATTTACACCATGTGCAAAATTACATACGTATGTATTTGCATTTACATGCAGTATTTACACACATATGTAAAATTACATACGTATGTAATAATGCATACATGTACGTATGTAAAATGGGGCTTATTATATTTGTTCTTAAGCATCGCAATTTCTGCCATATTATCAGGCAGAGGAATACGAAAGAAGTGACAAAATGAATTCGAAATGATGAGCTAGTGACAAGTGGGATAAAGACAATAACCGGACGCTCTTCCTCAAGTCATATGACAAGCTGAATGCTGATCAGAGTCAGTCTTTTTCAAATGGGTTAAAACCCGCAAGGAGTGAATTCAATGTTTTTTAATGTGCTGTTTAAAGTTGTTTCCACTGAACATAGTCATGGTAGACAAACTACAACAATCTACCCGGAGTTTTTAGCAAACGTGATTTTCAAGAAAGATATAACGTTTATAATATACAGTGAGCCACCATGACATAAACAAAACTAGTACTATTCTTTTTGATTGATAAAAATAAGAGTTTATTAAATATTGTTCCAGTAAAAGGTGATGAAAACGCATTTCTAATGACGTTTTAGTGTCTATTAATGAACTATGAGGTCATAAAATACGCAATCTATATCTGTTGTTCATGAAAACAGGGGGCACTTGTTGGGATCATTTTGGTGCTTGTAACGATTTATTTACATTAATAATACAGCCATTTGTTCATATTAATTTATCAATTATCAATATAAATAAATGAATTATGTATATTAATAAATGAATTGGGTATATTAGTAAATCAATAAATGAATTATCTATATTATTAAAATACTAGTAAACAAATATTGAATTGTGTCCACTTTGGCTTGCCATAATGCACCACCAAGTTTTCAAAATAGAATTTACAGTTTCTTCCTGTGGTTCATTCACTCAAGAACTTTTGACTCAACATTTTTCCGGTATTTTTCTCAATTTCTCAATTCACCCAATATATGAAAACTCCTCAAGAGGGACAAGTGCCCTTTTTCTTCCATATTCCCCGTTCACATACTTTTTGGATATCCAAAATGTTGAGATGGACTGCCGACTAAATTGAAAATGGAAAGAAATACCTCTGTTTTCGGAAACCCGGTATAAAAAGCAATGTCCGTCAGACTTCAAGAAATTGTTAACCGTAAATTCTTTTGATAAAAATATACTATTTTTCTTTAACTAGCACATTTTGTTTCTCTTCAAGTTCTTTTGTACGACACAAAAGTTTAAAGTTTTCATCAGATAGATCATTGATTTTTTTTGTTATGTAACGCAATCGCTGGCTGGACCAATATCCGGACTTGTAGCGGGTATTTATTCACACATTCAGGAGACAAGTTTGTTGATGTTAATGTTTGCTGATCACTTTTTCTGTCCTAAGGGTTCTTTCTCATCGATTTTGACCCAAGTTTTTCGCCCATTTGAAGCGACGGTACATCATTTTTGATCCACTGACCCTAAAGAAATGAAATCCACAGACGCGGCTGTAAGGTTTTACATCATTCTCTTGTAAGTTTAATGCGCATAACCATGCCTTTCTGGAATTAAACTTATTTGAAAAGGGTATAAACTTAAAGTTTTTAAATTATCTTGGCGTCTTTCCGCACACAATGCAAGTGTTTGCCATTTTTGGAGTATTTACGATAAGCGCTCTTGTCACCAACGTAAACAAATATGGCGGCGCAGCGTACTCGTAAATATTTTACCCATAATGCAATTGACTTTCTGCGTTGGTCCATTTGACGTAAACTTCTCTTTGCACAAAACGACAATGCAAATAAGATGCCAGATGGAAAAAAAAGTCCCAGTTCTTCCAGTTCCATATCACATACATAATATAATAAATATGAAATAAAAATCACAACAAAGTTCCAGACAATAACTTTTGCTATGCCTGAAGCTCGTTTCGTCTATTTAAGACTCATCGGGGTTTTGACAATAAAAGACAAAACAAACAAATGCCAAACTGGAAACCAAATTATGACTGAGATCACCTATGTCTGATCATAAGCTATGGAGAAACTGAGGGTTTTGACAATAAATACAAAAAAAACCAAGTGCCGAATTGCAAACCAAACTATGACAAAGATCAATTATGTCTGAGTTAGGGAGAAACTCGGGGTTTTGACGATAAAAACAAAACAAACAAGTGCCGAACTGGAAACCAAACTATAACTAAGATCAATTATGTCTGAGCTGGGGAGAAACTCGGGGTTTTGACAATAAAAGACAAAACAAACAAATGCCAAACTGGAAACCAAATTATGACTGAGATCACCTATGTCTGATCATAAGCTATGGAGAAACTGAGGGTTTTGACAATAAAAAAAAACCAAGTGCCGAATTGCAAACCAAACTATGACAAAGATCAATTATGTCTGAGTTAGGGAGAAACTCGGGGTTTTGACGATAAAAACAAAACAAAAAAATGCCGATCTTTGAACCAAATTATGACCGACCAAGAAAAACCTATATCTGGGCTAGGGTGCAAATTAGAAACTTTGATATCAAAATATCGAAATTTAAATGGATACTTTACCATTGTTTATAGCTTTGATGTGTTCTTCAGCCAAATCGTTTTGATGCTGGAGAGGGTTTACCTCGGGGAATTAAAAATTACAGCAAAGTTAAAGACAATGTATTTTGCTACGTAAATGTATACGTCTGCTGCGCTTTTCATCTATTTAAGAATTGCCAAAGGCTATCTATCAAAATATTAAAATGCCAAACACTATATGAATATAAACATAGAACAATATTTCAAAAATAATATGCTGAACTGGAAACCAAATTATGACTAAAATCAACCTATTTCTGGGCTAGGGGGAGACTTAAAAACTTCATTTAAATCAATACTTTATAGCTTTGAGGTGTTCCTCAAGCAAAGGTGTTGATGCTGGAGAGGGCTTACCTCGGGGAATTAAAACTCCACCAGCCGTGCTAACCATCACGGATGTTAGAAATAAAAATTACAACAGAGTTCTAGACAATAAATTTTGCTTCGCCTGACGCCCGTTACGTCTATTTGAGAATCATAAGAGGCGCTACCCAAAATTGAAATGCAAGCACTGTATGAATAAAAAAAACATAGAACAATAAAAACAAAACAAAAATACCGAACTGGAAACCAAATTGTGCCTTAGTTCAACTGTTGCAAAAATTGTTTTGATAACTATGGCAAAAAATCAAAAAAAAAATTGAAGGAGGTACAAGAGAGTAATTATGTGACCAGCCAAATTTAAGTTACCGTATTGCTTGTTTTTACAAGATTTCTTAAATTGAAAATATTTTCTGCAAATCTCTTTATTACCTTCTTTAGACTTTGGGTTTGATTAGAAATTCAATCAATGAACAATTTGTTTTAGTGAGTTGTAGTTTTATTGTGATAACGAATATCATAAACCCAAGTAAAATTGTGTGTTTTTGCATTTTTGTAAATGGAGAGAGTTTGTGTCAAAGTATGCCACTTTGGGTAACATGTTGGCATACTTTTCGCCATATCAGGGGAAAAAAACGAAATAGGAAACACCTTTTTTCTCTTTTATTTTTTGTACTGCACTATACAAACCCTATATAATATCAAACAATTACAAAAACATCATTGACAATTGTTTTTTTTATACAGACATAATATTTCTTTACATTTTGTAACTTTCTTTAAACCTGTTAACATTTCAATGAAAATCAACCCGTTTTTAAAATCGTTTATAAAATACTAAGTGGGTAGCATGCCCTGTTCAAGTTAAATATTCAAAGACCGTGTCATATCGCATTCATTGACAAATTTTGAAGAAAATCATTGACAGGAAAAAATTGTACATGTGGCATGTACCCCCTTAACAAAATTGTAAATGATTCATTACTTGTAAGGAAAATTTCTGTCCGCTCTAGCTTTAAAACAATACATATCATATGCGACTTGTATTTCAAGACTGAGGCACAAATCGTTATTTTCTTGATAGGCATCATGTCTAAAATTACAATTTCAAAAACAGGGTTATGTTGTTTCTCTATTGTCGTTTTCATATCTATGATTTGTTTCTCTTAAAAGAGTACAGATGAAGGTTTGTCATAGTTCAGTTTATTCTTCTTTACCGGATTTAAACATATAATTGATTGTTGACAAAGAGTCAGGTTTGCTAAACAATGAAAAACGGTAAACCCTTTCTGAGCTGAGTTCGCGTAGCCTTTTGTTGTCTGTTTCTACATGTACATGTTGTTATCTTTTGTACATATGTTGACAGATTTTTGCTATTCTATTCGGACTTTTCAATTCCCAGCTGAAGATGTATTTTCTTGCTTCTTTTTTTTGTTGTGGGTTTCGTTTGAATTGTCTGTCACGGCTGATTAATTTGCCGTTGTCTTTTTTGAATTGGGGTCATTTAAAAAAAGTCGAATATTTATAATATCACGCTTATATTTTTTTTCAAGATAACACAATTAGACCATTACAAATAGTCAACTAGGTAAGTTGATACATATTCTAATTAAAACACACAAAAATATACAACTACATTTACATATCTTAACACTCACATATTATGTTACCTTTTATTTCTTTTGTCACTGGAAAAATGTCAATAAAATCCCTGTATTGGATTCCTAAATTACATATAGATCCATACGAACAGTGCTTCAATTCAGGGTCATCAAAATGTACCACTAAACTTGTTTCAGTTCTGTTGACTTCAATACTTACGGCAATAAAATCCGGTCTTAAGAAGTACAAACGTATTTCGATTGTTGTTTTCTAGAAATGGTGTCAATCAAATGAGGATCCTGGAGAATTCGAAAGAACTAATAGAGATTCTTAAACTGATGAAACGCAGTTTTTTGTCAAAAAGAAATACGCAGGTACAAATATTTGGTGGTCGATTACAATTAATTGGTCATCAATGAGTCTAAGAAAAAGAACAAATACACAGAAGACCAAATAATCGACATGATCAATTTCTTATCGCCAAAATATTTGTTCAGTTAGGGGACGTGTTTTTCAGCAAACAAGAGGGATTTCAATGGGCATTAATTGCTGATTTGTTTCTTCATTCATATGAAGACCAAAAAAAACAAACGTAAATGGCTCTATTTTATCCTCATTTTCCGTTATATAGTGAAAAAATACATTGTTTAGAAATTGAGTTATAAAAATTTAGAGGAATGAAATGACTTGCCTGGTAATACATTTTGGAACACCCCTATTTTCAATGGAATTGAATAGCCTTTGCTACTTCCTGCACTTCCTGACAATCCTTAAATATTAAATGAGATTCTCCCAATAAGTAGCATAAAAGGCAGCTGTGCAGCCGAATTATTGTTGTCTTGCAAATTCCGACCAGTACCATCCGTGGTGCAAGACGGGCACTGTTCCAGCGACAACAAAGGATACTCTGGAGCAGCTTACACTAGCGGTGATGTGTCATGAGCTGGACGACCCATGGCACATAGCGAGTCTTTAACAGTTTTTAATATTCAGCATTCCCATATAAAAAACAGATCATCATCATCATCATCGTCGTCGTCGTCGTCGTCGAATTAGTGTCGGTTAAATCGGTCAGTAGCCTAGCTAAAGTTTAAACACTTGGAATTGTGAATTGCAGTGGTTTAAGAAACATGATGTTAAATTCAATCGAAACTGTGGGGATTAGTGTTAATTAGTGCTACGTGACAAAATGATCCTTTATTTTCGGAAAATAAAGGTGGTAACAAATTTACCGAACTTGGAGGATCAATCTCAATTAAGAATAAAGAGTATATTTTGTTACATTTTCCCAGTGAATAAGATATTGTTTCACTTGTGACATTGTGCATTGTGTCTTAATAAAGTATATTATTGTGATATTTCTATTCTTGCTTATACATGGTGTTAGTGCATCGTGTTATTTTCCAATTTACATTTGCATTGTGTTATTCTGGTTGTAAAGTGTATTATGCTATTTTCTGTGTGAACTGTGGCTACATGTTTGAATAATTCTTTTAAAACTGTGTTTGGAAAATGGTGGATATTCATTAAATTTATTTAAATTAGGCTATTTAGGAAATTGTTAAATCAACATACAGAATCCTGATATTCTCCGGAATGAACTCGCAACAATCGGTTGCATGTTACAAATTGATAATGTATTTTCACTGAACAATTCTCGATTTGGTGACTTTATGCATCTAATATATCCTCAGGAGCTTAAGTTAAAGTACACAACGAATTTTAAGCAGTCTCCTTTATATCAAGATCTTCATCTTGAAATCGACTCTCAAAAAAAACTTTCAATAAAGCTCTATGACAATCGCAATGACTTCAACTTTCCAATTGTCAAATTTCGCTTCTTGTGTAGCAAAATTCCGTCTGCTCCAGCTTATGGAGTTTGCGTATAACAATTGATTCGTTACTACAGAGTATGTGGGAGTTAAATCGATTTCCTTTGCAGATCGTTTGACACAAAGCTTGGCCACACAAGTTGGGTTGCTTAAAAAAGATGTACGGTAGATATCATGCTCTCATAGACAAATATGGGATTTCTATCTCTCAGATGAGTTCAGATGTTGGTTTGTCATAGCGTTTTGCTGTGTCTTCCTTTACCGGATTTGATATACTGAATTGGAAATTAGCGACGAAATGGGTCTGCTATAGCAGGCAGGAACCCCTATATGTTGTCTATTTTCTTGTCCTGTCCTTGTTTGTGTTTACCGGTTTTGTACCTGACCTTTCGGACTTTGACATTCGGATGCCTTATTGGTTTCTTCCACTGCATAACGCATACGCAATTTGTTTTTATTTGGCATTGCCCCTCCGTACTAACGTATCTTTATATAAGATAAACCTGTTTAATGAAAGCGAAATTAATAAAATTTCGATTTTCTTGTCCGTTATTAACTATCCGTTTTTTGTTCCGGGTTTTATAATTTTATACATATGTTGACATTGATGGACGAATGAAACAAAATCCCTCCATCTATCCCCCTTTTCACCTTCCAACATTTTTGCTGCTGTTGTTTTATTTTCTTTTTCAGGCTTTTTAAATATGACTACAGGAGCTCTACATATATACGGACGATGCAGTTTGAAATACAATTGGATTTTCAAAGATGACCATGTCAATGTCCATTTTGCTAGTTTCATTGACTTGTTTAAAATGTAACTTATATATTTATTTTTTCTACCTGCATACCACGAGTATACCAAAAACAGATATTTTAAAGTTATAAATTATCAGTTTTTCATTCAATTTTTATACAATTTTTGTGTTTGTGTGTATATGCTAATATATTTAAAAAAAAATTCCTGTCACAGTCTACTAGGGCGGAATTTGGCAAGATAAGGGGACACTATTCTTTCCTTAATTGTACATGTACGTCGGGTCATATTACCAAAAAAACTTTCCAACGCTTTACCGTTGGAAGTTGGTCTAGACCATCTCATGCCTTCATGAGTGGTCGGTCCTGATCTGTTACCAGATTGGATTTGGCCAGTGTTATGTATAACAAATAAAGTAAATCCATGGTAAATCTAAATCAAAAATAATATTAATTTCACTCCCATGTTATAAAAAATACACCATGGGGTGACAAAATATGAGCTGGCGTACTGGAATATTGTGTCCCTCGTTCTCTCCAGGAACCTGAGAGGAATGTGAGCCTCCTTTGCCTACCAATGGTGCACAGACTTGTCCGTATATCCTAGTGATTGGCATTCTGTTTCCCTATCTTGTCAATTCCTCTCTTGCAGTTAGCTGTGGCAGTAATTAGCCATTTTGTTTGTGTCAATATTTATGCGCCAAATTATTGAGTCTTTAATTAATTGTCACTATCTTTACTTTCTGAAAGTTAGAATTGCTGGATGTTTGAAACAACAAAAGAAATTTTACAAAGTTAACATTGATAAGATAAGTCCGATGTGTGGCATATTTTCAATCCTGTCCATTTAGTAACTCATACAAATAGCATGTTCGGCAAAAAGTTATCCAGATTTTTGAATTTCCCACACAGATGTTATTTACAGAAAATTGTAAATTATTGAGCTTCTAGTAGCATTAAGTCAAAACAGAAACAAAAACAGTTAAATATTTTCATTGCATTACAGTTCATTATATGACGCCAAATACCGGTGATGCAATGGAGACACTTATGAAATTGAAAGATTTATGCCTCCACATAGATTGACCAAACCAGTACGATTTCTAGCAAATACATTTCTTCATTTTTCACTTTTTAATTTAAAGTTACATGTACTATCGATTCTTCACAGGATTTTGCCAATTGCATAATGAGAGTGTCAATTGTATAACGATATTGTCCATTGCATAACGGTTTTGTCAACTGCCTAACAAGTTAGATATATTTGTTATCCAATTATCTAGTAGTAGGGCCTGGGTGGCCGAGTGGTCTAAGGCGCTGCTTTGAATACCACACTATTGATCACTAGCCGATCACCTTTCGAGTCCCGCTTGTAATTTACGGGACTTCCCTACATTTATGTTATTGGATTTGTCATTAACCTTCCAAAGGTCGGTGGTTTTCTCTGGGTAATTCGGTTTCCTCCACTTATAAAATCTAACCGCCCTACATGGCCAAGGTGCGTCGATTAAGGGTGCTAAACACCAACACACACACACACACAATTATCTAATATTGTTTCCATTATTTATATAACTATATGATAGATCTTAATAATAAATATATCAACTAAGAAACAGAATTAAGATTTTTATTATCGTTATGCAATTGACATTTTTGAAACCTGTAAAATCTTGAAAAAAGTATATATATTAACTGTTTGATGAAAGGTTGCATATTTTGTCTCTCTGCTATTTGATGTTGGTCTGTTTGATTGATAATTAAAAGTAAAAAGTGCTTATAAAATAATTTATTTTTGTCCAGTGGTTAGTCTGGAATATAGATTTTTTTAAATGTCCCATTTGCGATATTTGAATGCCAATTTGGCCAGTGTTTGCTTCCTTTAAATAAAGCACCTGTTCGAATTAATACTAGTAATGCCTATTCTAATAATAATGACTCTTGTTTTTTGAAATTATTAGCGTAACGCAAGTACTTTTCAATCGGGTCTCATTCGTACAGCATTAATAAGAAACAAAGACAAGTCAACCAAAGGGATTATTTATTCCTAAAGTAAGAAAGGGAAATAAATATTGCATTACATTCCCTTTTCAATGCTTATGTCATATTGTGGGGATTTTAAATTTATTTGACAAGTAACAAATAAAGAAATTTACATTTACATTGAACACATACTGATCTAATAAAAATGATTATAACTGTATTATTTTTCTTTTTATAACCATAATTATAACATATAGCCGTTTTTGTTCCAGGTTGTTTGATTAAATTCTACAGAGCATTTTAATCTGATAGAGTAGTAGACATACCTTTTTTAACATTTTAGCTTAATGCAGTAATTGTATGCTATTTCTGTAATGACGATTGTCGCTTTTCTCTTTGGACTACTGCAAACGTTAGAATTATCATGTAGTGGTTTTAAAGTATCCTTCACAAAACGAATGTGTACAAATACTTTTTTATAAGTACTGGTATCAGGCGCAATAGTTAAATTTTAACAATGGTGGTTTATGATGAGAAACAGCAGTACTGACTGCATTTTCTGAACTAATGCCTTTGCTTCATTTTAGGTTCTTAATTGTTTGTGCAGGAGAGAGATACGAACAGAAAGGGTCATCTCCATCTAAGTTTCTGTTGTCAGAACGTCATGTCTGACACAAAATAGCTAACATAAGGTCACTGAAGGTAATGTTGCTTCTTGTTTGCTGTATTCACTCAAGAAATTTAACGGAAGACTGCATGCACTCATATACAATTATGTGCCTCTGCTTCTTTTTCAATGTATTTTATGTGACTTTGTACATAAATTAGAATGAGGTAATCTTTTCCGACAACCCTATGTTCCGACAGTCCAAGTAAAATACCTTTTTGAAAAAAAATGGAGCATGTTTATATGGCAATAACTATGTGAGCTGAACTCTAACACAACAAGGACAATTAAAACCGACAGATAAGCAATACCTTACAAACGCAAACAACTTTGGGGTATTTAGGAATCATCCTGTCTGCTTGTTTTTTTTCCCGTCTGTTCACATATCTCGTGAGTGCAACTGGTTCAAAAAGCATAATGGATTTCGATTAAACTTTATATTGAGGAAGTTCATACATGTAGGAAGATTTTTTGAAGACATCTTGCTTAACTCTTTTAATATGATTATGGCCCTGCCTTTTTAGCAAGCATCGAAAATCTATATACCTTTTAAAAATAAATCCATGTGCTCGACCGACTAAGTTTAATGTAAAGAGGGAACTTTTAAAAAAGGAATTAAATAGAAGCAAAGTCTGACCCCACCCAACCCAAATCATATGCACTTGAGAAAGTTGTTGTTAAAATATTTGGGATCAATAACTACATATTAAAAATTCGATTATTTGTGCAAATAATCAATCCTGTAACATTCTGGGACGACATTAAGCGGGGACGAAATTATAAATTTTATGGATTACATGACGTCATTTCCTTGTCAGAGTATTTCACGCTTCTTCAACAGACCAAAACAACATTCGGATTCTGTCAGGTTTTGTGAGATTTTCTGAGTATCAGTGTTTTATTTGAAGCATTGGTAACAGGAGGTACATTAAAAAACCTTGCGGAAAAAACGATAAAGTAAAACTATCATGCTGGCTTGAGCAGAGACTATATAGTCTCTGGCCTGAGGAAAGTGAGTGAAACCCCACAGGATGGAACTCTTCTTTAATTTTCAGGTAAGAACCTTTTGTTTGTTGTTATGAATAGGTTTTATTCAGTAAATTTATGTATTTCTTTATCTTATTTTATCTTATTTAGAATTTAACAAAGCTTGGCCAGTATCATGCATTTGGTTTGACTAGTCAATATATGGGACGATGTTGCCAAAAGCTAGCTCGGTAATTTCCGGACAATCGTTTTTCAGTGGAAAAGACCGAATGGTGTTTAAATAAAACTCTGTGTGTAAAAATAAACAAGTGGATGAATGAGGGTTTTATCACTGTTTTTGAATGTCAATTTTTATATTTTTGCACAACAGATTATGATGTATTTTTTATAAGCCCAGATGGTTGATTGTTTTACTTGCTCCGTGCCTATTATGTTTTACACTCCGTAAAAGTAAACCGGTTCCGGTTTTATCTTCAGTATATTTCTGGCACATCTCAAAACATGCACAATGCCGTAGGCCTCGCATCTGCGATGCTCGCTATCATTTAGAGGAGCAGGGGTACATAGAAGCAGAGGTACCAATGGGGTATCCGAATGACAAAAGTCAAAAAGGGCAGAGACAAAACCAGTAAACACCAACAAGAACGGGACTAAAACAGACAACATGTAAAACATGGAAACACAAAATACTGAATATCAATCAACTACACGAACTCCCGTCGAAACAAGAGTGAACTCAGTTGCAGGTTTGCAATACAGAGTTACAAGGAGGATCAAAGAGCGGTAGTGTAAGTACTTTTCAATTATTTTTTCACTTTCAACCCATTGTACGTTAGTTTTATACGTCCCATCCTGAGGATGCAAGTACTTTTAAACCGTTTTTACATGTCCAACCCTTAGTACGTAAGTATTTTCAACCGTTTTACACGTCCCACCCTTAGTGCGTAAGTACTTTTCAACCGTTTAATACGTCCAACCCATATTATTTTAACAACGTGAAAACAAACCACGATAATTATCATTTCCAATGGTAATGAACACAAAGAAAGCATTATATATGACTATAATACCATAGTCATGTCACTTGTACCTTATCAAGTATTAACTTACGGTAGCTACCCATTGACACCCATTGAGCAACATATATTGAATGCTACTTATGTTTAAAATAATTTAACTTTTGTTTCGGGGTCATAATATTTAGTTCTGAAAACACTTTAATCTGATAGGAAAAAATCCACATCGTGAAATCATATTCTATAAAATACTTTAAAATGACCAAATGTGATAATCTTTGCTATCCCTATAATAGTGAATTTCGTTTTTTTCTTTTGAAAAATAGGGTATTGTATGGGACTTTCTTTGCAATTCAAATGTCTGTGAGCATTATGATTTAACTTGCACCTAATTCAATACTAAATTATGTAATGGTAGTGAACACAATGACACCCATTGAACAAAAGAAAAAAGATTATGTCAATAACTAGTTGCTGCTTTTGTTTTGGGTCGTAATATTTCAAGCTTTAAAGATTTTCATCTGATTTAAGACGTTCTTAAAACCAGCACCGTGGAGTCGTATTTTTAAAACCATTTTAGCTTAATATAGTAATCGCTGTGCTATTCTATAAAAATGAATATTGCTTTCTTAGTTGGACTACTCCAAATGGTGATATATATAGAATGTCATGGTAAGTATTTCTCTCAGACAAAAAAAAAAGCATAATTTCAAATTCGCGTCTAATTTCTGGTCTCATTTTTAACAATATATATACTAGGCAAAAAAAACGTTACACTTATATTTTATTTGATAATTTTTTTTTATAACAAACGAAAAGTTGTAACTTCCATTGAATAAACGTATTTGGGTCATACTGAAGAGACGAAAATCCAGTCTACCTTATTTTCAATCGAATTTTACATCTCCTTACAGTTTTACCTAGATATTGTAGAAAATCAAGTTTACAAAGCATTATCGTTCCTGAATAACCATTCATTTTGCATATCTGACAGCATTTCCATGAATTTGAAGTTGAATTCAGTATTAAGGGATACTTAACAACCCATAAAACTAAAGGCATGGTAAATTTTGCAACTGCTTCCGTTGGGCTTTGGTTATTTCTGAAAACGTTGTCCAGTTAGATTAAAAATGACAAAATGTTGATAATTAAAAAAATTCTGTTAAAATTTGAATCTTTGGTTTAAAAAGGGCGCGTCTTACTTAACTTTTAGTCATGATACAACTCATTTACGCCAAAGCGTAAATTAGAGGACGTCTTTTTGAACAATGACGTCAGCTTGGCGTGACCCCGTATGTACAGTGTTTATGAATATTCGATCGAAATTTTATCCATTTACACGAGTTAATGTTTTTGAATCATTTACAAAGCGATTACGAATAAAAATAAAGCTGGAACGCCTGAACTAAAATCGCGTTGGTTATGGTATTCTGCCACTTCCGGTCTCACCATTTTTTTAATGCTACCCCTGACACGAGTCTCTGAACTAAGGATAGTTGTTCTTAAGTCTTTTGAATGATTTACAGTGTATCACCTGTATTTTGGTCATTTCTGTATCCATCACGAAAGTAGAGAATTCCTTCTAATTTTAACGTTAACGTAAAGGACCTGGCTGACAATTTTTCAATCTTTAAGTTCGAACTTTTGTAAGCCGTGATATTTGCTACATTTAACGACCACAATCGCTATCCTAATTGAATTTTTGTTACGTAAAAGTTTAAAAGTTGCAATTTTGGTCAAAATTTAAAAAAATGACGTAACGTCCTTTTCAAAGCCGCCTTCAATACGCAAATTTGACAGAAAACCCCGTTTTTTTTTCTAATCTTTACATTGAAAATGAAAACCAAATATGTTTCGAAAAAATCTAAAAAGAAAACCAATGTAACGTTTCTTTTTTTGCCTAGTTTAGATACTCTATTACAATCAAGAGCCATGATAAACACAAGAGTGTGTTACTGCATTGTCTGCTGCCTGTCCTAAGCCAGGAATCTGTCAAAGATTTTTATTGTCTCTGTCCATTACATTTTTATTTTTCTATGTTTAGAAATGAGTCTTTCGCTGATAAGTTGGGAGTTGGTTTTGAATCTTATGTATTTATTTTTAATCTTGGGACGTTGCAAGACGACAAGGAACGACCGCTGGTCATGTTGAAATCCACTGGTCGTCTTCTGTAGTAGACTTTTTAAATTGCCGCTTGTTTTTTATAGGTTGTGTCGTGTACATTTATTCCACATTTCTTTATCGTCTATTATATAATAGATTTTCGGAAAGATTTGCCTGTAAAGATACAACTGTACGAACATCTGGTCTGGTTTGTTTGTTATATTATAGGCAAAGTAGACGCAGCCAAAGTCATTTCCAAAATATCTTAATACCAAGAAAGGGGGACAAATTCTACATGCAAGGCTTCGCATGAACAACAGCCCATGAAGTGAGCACTTGTCACTGCGAACATTGCTTTAACTGTCCAAACTGTTTATGTGGTGGTGTCAAATCAAGTTACGATTTCCCTTTCAAGCGTAAAATTTGTTTAACATTGCATACGCTTTATCCTCCTTTTGATATAACTTAGTATTACATGTATATTTAATTGGTCAGATACTTTATTTTCAAATGAGGAAAATATGTTGTTCAGAGTAATCGATTCTGTTAAACTGAATTTCAACAATTGAATTTTTTCCTTCTATCCCCTAATATTAGCAATCATATAACATGCATATAAAAGAAGCTAACAAGCTTCAATGGGGCATTCGAGTGTCAAAAGTCTGAAAGGGCAATGAAAAACCCAGTAAACCTGAACGACAACAGCACAAAGAAACAGCACATCTAGAAGTCTTAGAGGTGCAACGTAAAATATCACTAGTTTTTCAATTCAGTTCAATTCCGCTTCGGTATAAATTCAACGGTTGATGCTGGAAATTCATTTTTTGTAGCCCTTTTACGAATCAGTACTGATGCTTAACGGAATATTTACTGGGTCGTACGGTCTAACTAGAATAACGGTAAATTTGGCGCTAGATTGGGTCGGATTACCACGGAACTGTACAAATAAACACGGAATGACAAGTTAAGGAACGATTTTCTACGAGGTAAATGAGGATAAGAAAGTTCTTATTCGGAATAATACGACACTCAACAGGGCTTTACAGCCTTTTACGATCTTGCAATTCGTAGAAAATCGAAATACTATTGTAAAATTGTCTTAGCTATATATTTCAGATCAACTTTACTCAAAAATAATCCCGTTTGAATTTTAAAAAAGCTTATTAATAGTAAACCAGCTTTAGTGTTTTCTTAATTCTTATTCGGAATTATTCGACACTCAAAAGACTTTTACAGCCTTTTACGATCTTGCATTTCGTAGAAAATAGTAAATTTGTAATGGCCCAGTCACATATTCACATGAATTCCAGGGTCGATGCCGGAAATTCATTTTGTGTCATTCCGTGTGTAACTGTACATTTCCGTGCTCAACCAGCTTTAGTGTTTTTTACAAAAATGGATTAATTTCTCCCATGAATATGTGGAAACTGTGATTTAGATCTTTATTGTATGCGCTTTGTCATTCTTGGGCATATGATTTGCATTAAATATTTTACAAGTTCTTTGATACATGCATGTATAACCTGTTCAATTCGATCAATGATTACTTTCCGCAACTACGTGGAGTTCGTCGCTGTAAAGCGCTTACTTTCGATTTTTAAATCATATTTATATAAAAAACATTGCTAAGACATTTTGTGCGAACTCCTATCCATCTCTTCTCCTTTCAATATAAACATTATGTGTCTGTATGGAATGTATCATTAAATCATTTATAAAGTTTAGTTGAAACACAGGGCCAGCTGCTCCGGCTTTTAAAGTTGAGAGTCAATGTGCAATCTCTTTTATCCAACTCCCGCTGGGTCGGCTCGGGAATCACGAAGAGTGTTGCGAGACTTAGAGTGATCATTTTCCTAACTCATATTTCTTTTTAGAGAAACTAATTTATTCAAAATAATGTAATCAGTCTTTGTTTTTTGATGCTCGACTTAATATACGTTCGCTACCAGTCACAATATACATGTATTTGCTATATAAAAATCATTGCTCTAGGAATAAATCCGAACTTTAGATTGAGGCTCAAAAGTCAACGTTGGAGGAATTGAAGATCACTTCAATAGCCTGTCGTGAATCGTAAGAAAGAATAACAGTTTTGACCGTACATGTTCATATACAAAAGTATCATTTTAGATTTCTGGAACAGTTCACGTTTTTTCCTTAAATAAAAGAATAAACTTGAAAATCTTAATGATCAATACTTGTCTAGATCTTGACAAAAACACAGTGAGGTATTCGAAAAGTCTTAAAATAACTATAGAAGAAAAAAAGGAATATAACAACTTCGATTGAAAAAATAAAGTGCATGTAGGTTGCCTTGTATTCCGTATTGCGTCGAACTAAAACGTATAAAAAACTAGATGATCTTGATACACATTTATTATTCAATCTTGTCCGTAAGGAACCGTACGGTAGGTCCGTACTTTCGTCGCAACAAATAGTAGGTAATAAGTGTAAAAGTCCCGTATGTCCATACAGTCGCTGCAAAAAAAAAAAAACAGGGAACACGTGGCAATACCGTACTGAAACTGTATTTGATCAAAGCAGACGAATTGCTACAGATTTAAACAGAGTAATGAATAGATTAATACATTTTTAGAATGATCTGGTACGGTTTAGTAAGGATGTTCTACAGTCCTCTACGGAGGTTTAATCCGTACCTGAATTTTGAACATGTTCAAAATTTATCGCGGATATGAATGTTTAGTAGGTTTGAGAACGATAAGACGCAGTTACAGCACGGATGCGGTAAGATACAATAAAGATTACAATGAATGAGCAACATAATAACGTCACCTGCATAAATTATGGTGTCTATATTTCACAACTGATTCGATATGCCAGGCTTGTACACATTTTTCTGATTTTTTATCCGCTTTCTCCGTAACTGACTATTAAAACAAAGTTATTAGAAAATACGTCTCATACGATCTCTGAAAAAATCTTCCTTCGTTTTCAGCCACTGGTGGAAAAATGCAATATCATGTTAGACGAATTGGTTAGTTCTTGCTTTGATTAGTGTTTGGTTGGTTGATGTACTGAGATGATCACCTTAGCATCCCTAATATGTCTTCACAAACTTGATGCGTTTTGTGAGGCTACCGGACCCAAAGATCGCAATTAAAGGGGGAGGCTCGGCGCGCCTTAAAACCTGGTTTAACCCATAATTTCTTTTGAAATGTCTGTACCAAGTCAGGAGCATTGAAATCTTCAATTTTTTTGTATGTCTTCGTTGTTTTGTCTTGTCTTATGGACATTTGAGATTGATTCTCCAAGTTAGGTAATTTTGTTATTACCTTTATTTACAAAGAATCTGTGCTAAAATGCCATTTATGTTTCATGTGTCATCTTTCTTAAAAACTATTTTAGGACAAGAACAAAACCTGATACTGTTTGCTGACTATAAGAACGTTTATGTGATGGACACAGAGACCAGGAACATCACGACGATTTCTTCAGGTTACAGTGCTATAAATTATGTCGACTACCACATCGACAAAAGTCTAATATTTTGGTCGGATTTTGATCTTGACACAATCTCAAGGTAGCAAACATTCTTATTTCTTTAAATATATAGATACTTTTATGTCTTGTGTTGACTTGTGATATGTCCGATTTCTCTATT
The DNA here is from genome assembly GCA_963971305.1 of Arcuatula senhousia. Lineage (NCBI taxonomy): Eukaryota > Metazoa > Mollusca > Bivalvia > Mytilida > Mytilidae > Arcuatula > Arcuatula senhousia. The sequence goes on from OZ020303.1 coordinate 72,646,288, forward strand.
ATAATATGGGTTATTTGATATTCAACTTGTATATAGTACAGTAATTTTCTTAATTTAGGCATTTTGTTAAATGACTGAAAATTTTAGGCATTTTATATAATGCCGATCGATTTTAGGCATTCTATAAAATAACTAAAATTTTCAGTCATTTAACAAAATGCCTGGAAAAATATATAAAAAGGTTAACAAAATGCCGGAAATAAACAAACAACATATGAGTAACAAAAAAAGCATAATTTTAATAGGGAAATATATGAATACAAAGACCATTTATTTTAATGCAATACAAAATACCAGTTCTCTTTTGTTACTTATTACAGCAAGTAATGTTAGTATGGCACCGACTGTTACACATTAACTGCGATTTCTTGCACATACATCGTTTTGTATTGTACCTTTTTACACCACTTGCAGAACATCCACATTTGACGAAACCCTGACCATCACTATCATTATCATTATCGTTATCATTATTGACATCAGTTTTACTAATAAATTTACTGTCAGACAGTTCAAATTGTAGGCAAACTACGCAAAATCCCATCTTTGGTCCCTAATTTATAACCATGTTCTTCTTCGGAGATAACAACAGCTAAAATATTATGTGGGTCACCTTTACCACGATCAACATTAGGTATTGGTATAAGGATGTTGTCTTCAACCTCAACTGGTGTAAGTGTTTTTTCCGATCGTCGACGCATTCGTGTCGCCTGCCTTCTAATTGGTTCTGATGCATCATTCCTCTCTGATATGATAGTTTGTTCTGTATTGCAAAGATGACACGAAACATCATTTTCCACTACCTTAGACCACAACTTATGTACAATTTGATTGCAGGTGGAACATTTTGCCTTAGCAAAGCATGATTTTTGACATACAGCACATGTCTCGATTTCAATCTCCGAGGCAACATCTTTTGACTGAGCCGCTTCAACAACAACATTATCAAGCTGAACAAATTCAGTATCAACACCTGGTGAAACTTGAAAATGGTCATTAAGGTGTTGTTCTAAATCTTCCTCTGAATGAAGTGAGGCTAAAATATCATGGGGAAGTGAGGATGTAGACAGCCCAATTATAGCATCACAGCCAAACATTGCTATATACGGTGACCGATTAATACCAGTGTTATGACTATTGTTTTTTTTTTCAAACTGAACAAACTTAAGCCCAACATTCCAGTTTTTATTGTTATTTTCACGCATCCAGATGATAAGCATGTTTTTGATGTCTGCATTGCCACTCTCAACACTTCCTGGTGACTGGGGATGTCTAGGTTTTCAATGTACTAGACGTGTACAATCAGGCCACATTTCGACTAGCTCCTTAATAACGTTTGCAGTAAACTCTCGTCCATTGTCTGATTGGAGTATGTGCTGTGCATCAAAAAGAAGAAAGATGTCTAAAAGTTGAAATGCAACCTCTGTAGCTTGTTTAGACGTCAAAGCTCGCAAAATAGAAAATTTAGTAAGGTGGTCTTGATGATGCATAATAAATCTGAAATCACCATCCCGCATTGATTGCATGTCAACCAGATCAACTTGACCTCTACTGTTAAATTCTTTACTGTGATGCGGTCTGACAACGAGACCTTTACTTGCAATTTTCCTTTTTTTAAGTTGACATTCCTCACACATTTCTTTGTACAGGTTTATGACATCCCTTGTTATATTTGCATACTTTTTGTTGACCTCCTTTAACATCTTGTCTCGACGACCATGTCCGGTAATAACATGTGCCCTAATAACAATGTTGTAAACTTCCTCGGCATACGAGTAGTAAAGAATTGGTTCGGAATCTGACTGCCGTTTCTTAATCAGCTTCTCCACATCACCGCATTGTAATACATCAAACCTACAATTAAAAATATTGTAAAGTATTATAATGTTTGAGCGGATTTACATGAAATTTCAATCGTATGTTGTATTCAATTTCGAAAAAAGCAAAGGTGTACCAAAGGGGTAATCAGTATCATAAAACCGTAAAGACAAAGACAAAACCGGCAGACAAAAAATCATCACAACAACACAAACCACATAACAACATAAAACACACACACACATAACAACAAAACCGCATTCAGCATCGCGAACTCAAGTCGAAACGAGAGTGAACTCAGATGCTCCGGAAGAGTAAGCAGTTCCGGCTTGCTATAGCACACCCGTCACGTTGCCAAAGATCGATTTAGTGTAAGTCAAATCCCGAAAGGATGACATTACAAAACTCTATGTCAAACCAACATCTGTGCTCATCTGAGAGATAGAAATCCCGTATTTGTATACAAGCATATGATGTCCGTAAAATTTCTTGAGTGATGACAACAACCTGGGAGCAACGTACCCCTGTGTTAACAATTTGCTTGTCAGCCGTGTAGCTCTATCAAGGAGGTCGTTGTACTCCCCACATGCTCTGGAATAACGAATCAATTGTGATACGTAACCTCCATATGCTGGAGCGGACGGAATGTTGCTACACAGAAAGGGAAAGTTAACTATTGGAAAGTTGAAGTCATCACGTTTGTCATAGAGCCTTGTACAAAGCCTTCCTTGTGTGTCAATTTCGAGAAATAGACCCAAATATGAAGCGGACCTCCTAGAATCTGTAGTGTCGTTTAGCTCAAGTTCCTTCGGATATATAAGATGTAAATAGTCACCAAATCGAGGATTGTTTAGTGAAAGGACATCATCAATAAAACGAAATGTGAGATTGAAGGATAAAGCAAGTTTGCGGTCCTTTTTGTCTAGAAGTGTTTGTAAGAAGTCTGCTTCATATGAATGAAGAAACAAATCGGCAAGCAATGGTGCACAATTTGTGCCCGTTGGGATACCTATTGTTTGCTGAAAAACACGTCCACCAAACTGTACAAAAATGTTGTCGATTAGAAAGTTGAGCATTTCTATTATTTGATCTTCTGTAAATTTGTTTTTCTTGCTAGACTCTTGGATGACAAAGTAAGTCTTTTTATAACCGACTATCAAATACTTGTACCTGCGTTTTCCGTTCTTTTTGATAAAGCTACGTTTAATCAGCTGTGCCAAACGAGATTTTAATTGTGAATGTGGAATTGAAGTATATAATGTAGAAAATAGTAAATAACAACTGAGTAAAGTTACAATTCTCTATTTTCTTATTGTGTTTGTTTTTAGTTTTATAGTTAAAAAAAATAAAAATTGTTGACGGACGGTCAGACGAACACAGTAAAAACTATGAGGCTTCCGCACCCTCAATAGGGGGTATTTATAATGTTGGGTGAAATGCATGTTTTATACCACATCGGGCACAAACGGACAAAAAAATACTTTTTATGCTTTGAAACATGATTTCAATTCGGGTTTGTTTTACTCCTAAGCTCATTTTCACGTGCTTTATTATGAAGGAACCTCACAATCCTTCTGAAAGAGATCAATCATTTGATTTTAAAGCAATTGAAAGTTGAATGTGAAAAACATTATACAAAATATCTATGAAAAAATGGCAAGGACAACTCTCAACTTGAAATAAAATTTGGACTATAAAATTTATAAATAAGGCAACTACTTCCCGTATAAATCAAATGGTTGCTTCCTAAATAAATACAAAAATGTAAAAATAAAACATACCTTTGCAAATAGTAATAATTCACAGCATTCTCTAGTTGCTGTCTTCACTTTTTGAAGGATGTTATAATATTTTTCCCTTTTCAATATCTTGTTTTTGTTACTGGCATCTAAAATTTCTATAAGTTTATTTGTAAACTTTTGTTCTGAACTAAAATTAGTTTGTGCCTCTGTCATGGTCAACAAAAAAATCACAAATGAAATAAAGTTTACTTCAGTAATGAAAAAGTTCTCAAAGATTAAAACACATCTTAGAATAAGTTAAAAAGTATTCACTATGTGGATTGGACTACCAATACCCTAAGGTCAATTAATTTGGATTTTGTTCGTTTTTATACTTTTAAACATCTTTTTAAATTGTGGATTTCCTATGTTTGGATGCTATTGCTGCTGATGATAAATAAATTTTCGAAATGACCATACAGCTCAAAGAAATTAATTACAGTTGGAGTCGACATATGTGTTATAGTCTCATTTTCATTTACACCATACCCTTTCATAAATTATTCCTTTCAACTAACATAAAACATTATTTGGCCTTTTAGGCATTTTCTTCAATTTTGTTTAAAAATTCCAGGCATTTTATAAAATGCCTTATTACTTTCAGGCACTTTATATGATGCCGATAGGACTTAGTCATTTTATAAAATGCCTAAAAAATCAGGCATTTTATAAAATGTCTGATTTAAGAAAATGACTGTAACATGTAGGTACATTTTTTTTATTTAGAAACCTCAATATGCTTTGCTTTTCATCACATTCTAAAGAAGCAGAGGTACCAATGGGGTATCCGAATATCAAAAGTCCGAAAGGGCAGAGACAAAACCAGTAAACACTAACAAGAACGGGACAAAAACAGACAAACATGGAAACACAAAATAACTGAATATCAATCAACAACGCGAACTCCAGTCGAAACAAGAGTGAACTCAGGTGCTTCGGAAGAGTAAGCAGTTCCTGCGAGAATGTTTTATTTGAAGGACGACATTGGGTTCCTGCGAGAATGTTTTATTTGAAGAACGACATTGGGTATTTGTAAAAAGAATATTTTTGATTAAACAAAACATTAAGGCATCACACACGAAGAAGGAAAATTATGTAAAAGAAGTTTTTCCTTTTATGATTATGATAATAGACGCATAACAAATAAGTAAGTTAAAGTCAGAGAAAAAAATGCTTACTAATAGGTAGTTTTTGCAAAAAAATTTCATGCTTACTTTTTTATCCTAGATATTTTGAAACGATTTTGTATACTGAAAGCGTTCACAATTTTCAATGTGTGCATATGTTTTAATATTTCAAATCATATATTGGATACAAAGAAAGCAACTTTTGACATTTACCTTCAGTGTATAGAAAAAGGACGGGAAAATGATGTTCGGTCTCGTTAATAAATAAAATGTAATCAAGACAAGGTAATACCCCCTTCACATATACGAGATTTCCTTACGAGTTCTTACGAGTTTTCAACTCGTATTCGATCGCGAAGACTCGTAAATCACTCTTTTTTACTCGTAAACAGGTCTTTCTAGCTCGTGTGAAATCGTTAGAACTCGTGAAAGTTTTACGAGTTGAAAAAACAACAATGTCATAATTTAACTCGTCAACACATCGCAAGTAACTCGTAAACAACTCGTAGAGATCGTAAATGACTCGCCTTTACTCGTAACTAAGTCGGGAAGACCTCGCAAAGGAATTCTTTTACGAGTGGTTTGCGAGTTAGTTACGATATCATTTCCAATATCGCAAATCACTCGTAAAGACGTCGTAAAGGCACCGTAACATGCTCGTTAACACTTTAAAAATAAAATCCATATCGTCTCAGGACGGGAGTGCGAAAAAATTCCGCACAACTGACGAAATCGTGACAACTCGGAAATAGATCGTAAAAGGTTGGCAGAAAATCTCGCAAGAACTCGTAAAAGTATAAATTTTGAAAATCGTAACAACTCGTAAGAGAATATCGTATATGTGAAGGGGGTATAACCGGTGTTTAACAATTTGACAGAAGATTATATTCATAGCTATAGTTAAAAGACTTTGTTACGCACACGAAAATCTTTAATAAAAACATACATATATGTAAGGCCATCATTCTTTTTTATTTAGACAATAAATTCGTATAGATTTAATTTTATTGGAATATTGATATCTTTAAAATGAGTATATTTTAGAAACATACCTGATATAGAATGTTGTAAAAAATGGGTAAAATAATGACAACACGACGTACTTTTCATTTCTGTTACAAATTCATGAGGTCATGATCACCATTCAAGTATTGATAAAAACCAAAATTTCCCTCCACATTTCTATATTATAAATGGTTACACCTTTTATTTCCCTTAAAATTGGAATTTTTTAATAAAAAATACTTTTAAATGTTATTATTTTTCTTTGAAATAAAAACTATAAATTTTACATCATTTATAATATAGATAAGTCAGTCAAATTGAAATACAGGGTAAAAAATTCGCAAGATGTCAAACAGAGGAGGATAAACATAATTAAATAAAATCTGACGCATGTCATTTAACTACAGCAATATAAGAATCCAGGTATGAGAACTTTCGTTCAAATTAATGCTTCGTAGTTTTTGAGGGAAATTCCGCTAAAGAAAGAACATGAAACCATAGACATATAACCATGTCTATGATGAAACAGACAACTATAGAAATTTAAAACAATAGTTTACCTCAAGATTTTAACGATTGTATAAGTGACACAAGAGAAACAACCTCAAATACACTCAAAAGACCTAATTTGAAAAAAAAAATGCAATCCATGTAAGAAAAGCATATAACGGTAAGGCAAGGAGGAAGGAGCCCAAGAAGGTAGAACCAAACAAAACCAAAAGGGTCCACCAAGGATGATAAATAGTGTAGAAGAAACTATTATATCAAGAGAAAGCCATACAACAGCAAAAGAATCCATGAGAGGGCGAGGGTAAAGGCTAGAGTTATGATTATAAGTTGGCAATAGAGTGTTTGACTCATATGTTAATGTTTAGAGAAAATCACAAAAAGGCACCAATATTCGAGTGCCAAACGTCCAAAAAGGCAAGGACAAAACCAATAAACACGAACGAGTTGAGCACAAAGAAACACAAAATATAAAAAAACACAAATTCAACCAAACAACAAGGCGAACTCAAGTCGTAAGGCACGAACCATTTTCTTACGGTGGGGGGGGGGGCTGGGATTTGTAACCTGATATTATTTTTTTTCTGTCAAAATCAAAGTTACAATTTTTTTTCCAACCCAAAGCAGAATCATAATTTTTTTTTTATTCAGAAAATTTAAATATTTTTTTACATTTGCTTTTCTATTCGTAAGTTTACAGGTCTTTTATCAATTGTGTGTTTGTGAGTAACATTCATATATTTCAAAGACAAATGGGATATGTGGAATAAGCCAAACAGACAAACCCTCGGTAAAAGATTAAATGTGCATTGGACTATTGTATTTTGATTTTGAATACATTTGCTTTTCTATTCGTAAGTTTACAGGTCTTTTATCAATTGTGTGTTTGTGAGTAACATTCATATATTTTAAAGACAAATGGGATATGTGGAATAAGTCAAACAGACAAACTCTCGGTAAAAGATGAAATGTGCATTGGACTATTGTATTTTGATTTTGAATACATTTGCTTTTCTATTCGTAAGTTTACAGGTCTTTTATCAATTGTGTGTTTGTGAGTAACATTCATATATTTTAAAGACAAATGGGATATGTGGAATAAGTCAAACAGACAAACTCTCGGTAAAAGATGAAATGTGCATTGGACTATTGTATTTTGATTTTGAATACATGTATATTCAAAACATACATGAAGGCTGCTGGCGGTTATCCATTGTGGTTTTTCTAAATTGCCCCTTAATTGTGGGCTGTGTCGCGTACACTTATTCCACATCTCATTATTTTCTATATATTTATAGGAAAATGGGATATAGGGAGATATGGCGAATATGTCAGCCAACCTCTATTGAAAGCACAAAGTAAACAAATTAAAATAATTAAAAACCAGAATCCCCCACAATAAACATTCAATATATAGCAATATTAATTTAAATGGACAATAGACAAAGTCAAATAGCTGGATATCCAAAATCCAAAATTTGTTTCTTTTAAATATACTTTTTTTCAATATGTGAAATCTTATTCTAAAACTTATCAAGACTAGAAATGAAAGCAATATTCATTTGTAATTGCCCTGGTAACTTTGTCACATAGGGGACTTATTATATGGTTACCCTTTAGGTTCACCTTTTGGCTTCAAAGTTTTCAAAAGTTAATTTCCCTGAAACAACAAGTCAGGGGTTGAAATAAGACAAAGGAAAGTAAAAGTTGAAGCCAATAAGGGATCATAGAAAAACAAGCCTTTTGATTTGGTTTGGAATCCTGCGTAACTAGCATACTAAACAGACATGGGGATCGCTGAAGGCCTCAAAAGCTCTTGGGTAAATGATGCAAAATCATCCATTCTTGTGATTTCCTGAAAGCTTATCATGATATTTAGATTTCATTATTCATTTTAAAAAATCATAATATGAACTACAAAACAACACAAGAATGCATTTGTAAATATAAGAAATCTTTGAAGATTGACTAATGCCGTCCTATAGACATTTCTGGATCTACCAGTGGCATTTGGAGGTTTTTAAAAAAATATATAATTCTATTTGCCAAGCGGGACAACAGGTTTTTATACCATAACAAAACAAAACTATCGATGTATGCATGTACTAAACATATTAAAAGTGATACTATTTCGTAGCACACTATAATTTCAAAATTTGGCTGAAACTTTTGCAAAAGGCAATGATGAATAAGGTGATGTATGCCGAGCGAAGCGAGGCGGAAACAAATCAGGCTTTTATCATTTGAGTTCAAAATACAAATGACAACAAAGTTCTCGACAATAAATTTTGCTACGCCTGACGCGCGTTTCGTCCATTCAAGACTCATTAGAGGCGCTCTACCAAAAATAACACTGTATTAATATGAAGAGCATAGAACAATATAACCAAAAATACCAAACTTGGGAACCAAATTATTACTAAGATATTCAACCTATGTCTGGGGTAGGAAGAATCTTAGGGTTTAGACAATTTTGAAATTTAGACGGATAATCTAAAGCTTTGATGTATTCTCCAACTCAAAAGTGTTGGTGCCGGAGCGGGCTAACCTCGGGGAATTTAAACTCTACCAGCAGTGCTAACCTTCACGTGTGTTCGAAATACAAATGACACCAAAGTTCCAGGATGTATATTATTATTTTTTGGGGGAAATTTATGAATATTTATTTTTTTTCAGCTCCATTAGGAGCATTTTTATTTTTTTCTATAAAAATTGGAATTAATATTTTTTTTATAAAATCCCAGCCCCCCCCACCAAAAGAAAATGGTTCGTGCCTAACGATATGCTGAAGCGGACGAAATGTTGCTACACAAGAAGGGAAAGCTGACACCGTTTATCATTGAGCTTTGATGAAAGACTTCATTGAGAGTCTATTTCGAGATGTAGATACAAATGTGAAGCCGACTTTCTAGAATCCATTGTTTCTTTATCTCAAGGTCCTGCGGATATATGAGAACATATAAACACTAAATTGAAAATTGTAAAGTGAAAGGACAGTATTAATATAACGGTGCTGGGGTTAAAGATAAAGGTCGGGATAATGATTAGGGTTTAGAATGAGATACTGGGGTTAGGATTAAGGTTAAATGTAAGTAATATGTGAAGGTCAGGATTAGTAAAAATACATTGCAGAAAATGGGAACGTTCTTAAAAAGAAAAGTGAATGTTATCATGACCCGCGCTACTCAACATTTATGCTCCTTTTATTCTCTAATACCCTAAACAAACAAACTTTCGATGTTGATTAATTTTATTGGTCTTTTCCTGTCAATGCTAAGCATATTATATCTAAATATTGTAATTTTCTACTATCCATAATCCTCCGACTGATTTGGTATCCTCAAATGCATTTGGACCTTGAGTAAAAACCCACATTTCAAATAATAAAGCAGCATTTTATTAAGTATATTACTTGGAATAAATAAACAAAAACAGCGTTTAGAAACCATATGAATATGTCAGAATGATCTGAAAACAAAAACGATAAAAAATCATCTCTTTAAAATATGGCACGTGTCATTGTTTCCTTCCGTTCCTAACACTCCAACATTCTTTTCCCTATGCATCTAGGTGCTATTATTGGGGATACTCTTATCAAAAGGTATAAGTTGTATTTGAAATCCGTTCAGAATGCAACAAATTATATACATTTAAGGATTTGGGAAGATAATTTGTCGTTTCTCTATGTTTTTTTTCGACAATATTGGCAAAAACATAATTACTACAAATGAAAAATAACGTAACCTTAAATATATCTCTGAAAAATAAAAAAAGTCTATCAAGATAGTATATATTGAGTTTATGGATTTACTGACATCTTTCAGAGATTTATTTGAATTTAGTTGATGAAAACCAATAAATTAATGGTTACTGTCCACCATCTTGAAAAATGGCGGCCATATTGAATATTTTGATTGGCTAATGTTCTTTTCCGTCACAGGAGGGGTTTAACTTGATTCATGCCAAATTTGATACTAGTATCATTAAATGAACGATTCTTGTGATATTTTGGTTTAAGCGGCCGGGCTGTATTTTGTATCAAAATATTTAAAACACAACTTTAGAATTATTTTTCATAAACAGTTAAAGTTCAATTGTAAATGCATCATGTTGTGTTTAGTCAATCCAGCATAAAACCAATCGTAATAAAAACATCTAGAAAAAATAAAAAATAAAATATTTAAATATGCTAGCAGTGTAAGCTCTACATCAACCTACCCTAGCAGCTCAAAGAAATATCGCAAAAGTCATAATTCTCTATAATACTACCCATGTGTTTGTAGCCTTTTATTTAAACATTGACATTTAAGCATAGAGAACACATATATGTGCACGACGAAATCAACGTCTTCAATCAACGTCTTCAATTATTAATTTTCTTTACACCGACCGAATATGTCGGCTTTGTTTGTTTTTTGTTTTTTTTTTTTGTTTTTTTTTTTTTGGCTCAGACATTTGAGACTGAACTTGAGTTCTCTAGTTTTGATATTACCTTTTTAAACATATTTTTCCCCTAAAACCCAGAAAAAAAGTTACAACACATACATTACAGTCAGGGATCATTCTTATACAAGTGAATTTGTTTCACTTGAACAAGTGAAATCAAATCATCTATATTGTTGAACACAGTTTTGTGTGAATAAATTTCGATTGTTCCAGTGAACTTTTAATTTATCAAATTGATATAGCCACTAAATGAAATTTCTTTTTATTTGGTTTATTTAAGAGAGACCACTTCGAAGAGGAGATAAAAGTTTAGTTCCCGGTTACAGAAAAATCGTCTAAAAATGCAACCCCATTACCATTTTCATAGGGAGTGCGCCACCCCCTAATAGATAAACAATGCTTAATTATGCATGAACTAGCGTATTGATACATGAAATGGGACATTAAGGGACTTTTTAGGTAAACCCAAATTCGTTTATTTATCTATTAGATTATTTTTTTCTTCTAGAATAGAATTTCCAGTCAAAGAAGGGATACTTCCAGAGGTTATCATAACTAGCTGGAGGGTTCTTGGAATAGCTGTTGATAACGAGAATGACTTTTTGTATTGGAACAAATGGGGTAACTCGTACATTTACAGATCAAACCTTGACGGAACCGGCACAAGCACGATAAGAAGTGTATCTTACCCAAATGGTATAGAGTTGAACCACCTTGACAGGTCTGTTAGCAATATTTTAAGCTTATATAACCTTTATTAAGTATGGAATTACATATGCATTTGACTCGTCTATTAATATATTTAGGACATATATATATTACTTTTCTGATTCTTCAAAGATCTTTTAATTACCTTTGACTTCAGTATAGTGCTTATAAACGTCAATAGAATATATTTTAGAATTAAACTTTGTATAATGTAACGCTAATAAATTAGTTAGTAACACTCATTCTATTTCAGTTGGATTTATTACACGGACGGTGACGGCCGCATAATGAGAAGATGCAGATTTGACGGATCAAATTCACAAACATTATCTACTCACCATCCTCATCAAATGTATGGCTTTGCAATAGGTAATGTGTAATATCAATAACATAAAACATGAAATGATATGAAACCTGACTGTGAAATAAACACACAATTCGACAGTGAGGTAGGTATATAAGTTTCCGAGACATGAAATTAATTTGTCATACCCAAGTCTTTATTTTTGTTTATCAATATGTTTCGCTATCGATTCTTGATACCCCCTTCACATAAACGAGATTTCCTTACGAGTTCTTACGAGTTTTCAACTCTTATTCGATCGCGAAGTCTCGTAAAGCACTCTTTGTTACTCGCAAACAGGTCCCTGTTCTTTACGAGTTCATGAAGACATTCAGTCTGGTAAGAGTATACAAATAAGTCCTTAGGTTCACCTAATGGTCACCAGATTGAGTAGGATTTCTATTTGTTTTAAAAACACAAAATATATTCAATTTAAATAAAAACTCGTTGATCTTTGTAATTAACATGTACTAATGATAATGATAACAAATACAAATCTTATAAGTAACGATAAGCTTTCTAGTGTAAAGTAAAACTAAGCATATTCATGTTTTCAGAACTATGATTAATTTTTCAATAATGATGATGCTCCGCTTTCACTACATGCCAGTTGACAGGCAAGTTTATATTAAAATAGCAAAGCTCGAACATTTTTACATAAAACATATAAGGACAAACGCTATGGAAACACCTAAAGATAAATTCCTAGGCCTACTATAAAACCAGCTCATAATCTGACCAATAGCCTCTTATTTAAAGCTCTATATGAAATTGTCTGAAAAAAGATAGAGTCACCGTTCATTTTCAAGATATTCATAAAAATTGAAAATCTTCCTAATATAGATATTCATTGTATATAAATTATCTCCCAGTGTTTACACTTTATCGCCCGACTGTTTTGTTATTCTAAGATTTTATTGTAACAGTGTTTTCATCACTTTGCATCGTTTTCGATCCAGTATGCTTCCCGACAGTTAAGTAAGCGTTTTCTGGTTGTCTTTAGACCCATAGTTTGTTGATTTGTTTCAGTGATGCATTTGTGGTCTTTCACACGAACACTTGAGCTATTCATGCGGAAGCCAGATTTGGTGACTGGAAAAATCAAAACTGGCACGAGCGAGATACACATTATCCATCAAGGGAGGGGGTACGTCATTGATTTTTTATTAAAAATTCAATTTTGACTTCCAACACTTAGGATCTTAGCTCCATTGAAGCTCAGACAAAATCTCTAAATGGCCATATAGATCATCTGGATTGCCGAAGCTTGTAAATTATACTGTACTTAACTTTTACGTACGCAAGGTTAGCCCACTCCGGCATCAGCACTAACACATCATAGCTTTCGAATTATCTGTTTAAATCCTAAGATTGTAAAATACCCTATGGTTCTACCCCACATATAGGTCGATCTTAGTAATAATTTGGTTCCCTCTTCTGCTTTTTTGGGTTTAATTGATCTATGCTCCTCATATTCATATAGTGTTTGGCATTTTCAATTTTTTGGTAGAGCGCCTCTGATATGTCTTGAATAGACGAAATGCGCGTCAGGCGTAGCAAAAATTGTTGTCTGGAACTTTGTTGTATTTTTGATTTCTAACATACGTGAAGGTAAGCGCTGCTGGTGGAGTTGTAATTCCCCGAGGTTAGCTCGCTCTGGCCTTCACACTTTTGTTTTGAAAAACACATCAAAGCTGTCAAATTATCCGTTTAAATTCTAAAACTGTAAAAACCCTAAGGTTCTTCCTACTCCAGACATAGGTCAATCTTAGTCATAATTTGGTTCCCTGTTTTTGCATTTTTGGTTTTATTGATCTATGCTCCTCATAATCATATAGTGTTTGTCAATTCAATCGTTTGGTAGAGCGTCTCTGGTGAGTCTTCAATAGATGAAACGCGCATCAGGCGTAGCAAAATTTGTTGTCTGAAACTTTGTTGTATTTTTGATTTTCTTTGCTCTGGCTTTCGACTTTTGACTTTTGACGTCTATGTTTGATAATATATCGTGTAAATTCAATAATTGTTATAGCTAAAACCAGGATGTATATTTTCTTTTACATCATCATTACCGTTTCATGTTCATTTCAACAAGGTCGTCGTGTTCATTTCCGGCCTTGTTTAGCTTTATATATTTCAATGATGTACGCCCTCCCAAGTGTTTGAAAATTTCTCCGTGGAAAGATTCTGCCAGTGTTCACACCTTATCGCCCGACTGTTTTGATATTCTCAGATTTTATAAGTGTCTTTCTTTGATTTAGTACGGGAAATTCAAAAAATGATTAAAATTTCATTTTTTTTGTGTTATAATTGCTCCGAATTTGATAAAATATATTATATCATATAATTTTGGTTTACCAAGTCCAGTTAGTTCAATATTTATACAAATATCAATATGTGCAAAAATAAGATGCTAAGTTCATTAGCCTCGAGACATCTTGATACGGAAAGCGAGAAGTAATTTCATTGTTCGGACTTCTCATTATGACGTATGCAATATTACATAAGAAAGTATAGTGATTCAAATTAAAAAAATAATAAGTTCCAGCTATGAAGATACTTTCCGCTTTCCGTACCCATTTGATTCATCATTTTTTGAATATGATGCAGGGTTGATAAAGTATTTCATTGACGTCTAAGGGTTTTCATGACAATGTCCGAGCTTCAAATTTGCACCTGCAATTTTTTGGTCGTTCCCTCAGCGAGATTCGAACCCATTCTGGAACATCTATGGCAACACCACCTGCACTATGTGTAGCTCCTTGACCACTTGTTCTACTAGGCTATATACAAATGTAGCTTTCGATGACTGAGTGATACCCTCTTCGTAGGTTTAATCTAGGGTGTGCAACACAGTACATGGTGTACGTTAATTGCAATTTAGCAAAGTGGCGCAGTTCAGATGAGTCAATGTCATTTCGACAAAGAATACAGTCACTACAATTAACTTCATTACATGTTTTTATTTTGTACAGACATTAACAAAACGAGGGTTATTTATGCGTATCATCACCAAAGAATAATCTCCTCTTTTCCAATATCCAACACAAATAATAGACAAGTAATTGCCGATGTCTCCGGGTACACCAGTCATGTGTATGCTCTGGCTGTAGATAGCAGTTATATATTTTTTGCCGGGTACGGGAACAGAACAGTCTACAGGCTACCTAGAAACAATCCACATTACGGACCTGAAGCACTCTTTACAGGTCAAGATATAACTACGGCTGTGAAAGTATTCAAGCTAAAAAGTAAGGATCGTTTTGTCTTTGAACAAAAGAATAATTGCAATCACTATTTGAAATCAATAAGTCTGTCTACGATTATGTTTTTAAGCATAACTACAACAACAAACATTAAGCAGACAAACATTCTTTTTTAAAGAAACGATATTGAATTTTTAGATGGTTGAAAACAAATAACTTAATGACAATTATAATAAAACAGTTTTTGACTGCCTTTTCGGCCACTGTGGGGGAAAATGTGTCTTAAACCGCTGTGATATCAAGTTATATTTTATAAATACTATTAAGCTACTTCAACAAATGATTTCAATAGACGTCATGATAATTTGTACCTTTCCCATTGCTCAAATTAATGGTTACATTAGAGTAGATAAAAAATCAAAGTAATATCACGTTTTTAAATCAATGCATTTTATTTTAAAATCCCAAGTTTTACATTCTAATAAAAATGTTTCAGTGTGAGCCTCGTAAATGAGTAAAGGGAATAATTGTTAAGAAGGTCAAACCACATTTAAAACCAATCACAACCTTACAATAAAGCGTAAAAATTAATGAAAAAATAAAACAAAAGCCCAAATTGTGGGACTTCAAGAAGTGAACAAATGAACTGACGAAAACCGAATGTATGTGCAATTTTTACATTGGTTGGTGGAAGCATTTTGAAGCACGTCAGTTTTTTTAATGTAATTTTAGAGGGATTCGTACATGTAATGATTCAACATTCTCAACTTTAATATATTGTCATTTTAAAATAAAAATTCCTGTTTAACTTGAAACGCGATGCCAATTTTTCAAAGATTACTGTACTACTTTTTCATAATTAAGCCGCAATATTTAGATCTTTTAGTATTCAAACAGTTTTTTAATGACCCAAGTAAGTCCCTTCCATTAATCTTGTAATATTTGATACATGTATCTTATAATGTTTAAATACATTGTTCTAGATATATATTGCTCGCGTTACCACAGAGTCTACAATGCAGAAAAACGTTCTATTGATTACAAGTTATCATCAGATGACACACTAATTAGTGACCATGAATTAGAACCAGGCTGGTACAGAGTTATGAGTCAAAATGGAGTCAGTATGGCAACAAAACCTCCTGGTGTAAACTTCTGTGGAACAAACTACCCTATTTGGATTAATGGTATGTGTAATTGTTTCTTGTCACAAACTAATATAAGTATGTTATTGAAACATCACCCACCCAAAAATGGATTTAGAAATTCCAATTGGACAAAAACACCATAAACACTCAAACAACTCAAAATGGATTACATATATTTTGTTTAATCTGACAATTTGGTATAAACCTCCGATAAAAATCCCTATGTAACTTATACATACATTTAGGACATCATTTCACTACTGAAACAGACAAAATTACTCGGCAACTTCAAAATTTACCGATCTCTTAAAGTGTCCAGGGTTTTAAAATCAGTATAAATGCAGTACATAAGTGAAATCAAGCAAGTAAAATTAATATCGTGTCTTGTAAAATCAAGCGAAAAGGGACAAACCAGTTAACTTGAAGGGGGCCTTGTTTTTTTTTTATTTCGATCAGAAAAAAATATGTACGTATTTGTCGCGACTACAGATATTTTTTATAACTTGCATTATTTAAGCATGAATCCCTCTTGCCAAATACGCTTGCAAAAATATTTTTTTTATCAAAAATCATTTTCAGAACATTTTCTTAGAAAAAACAAAGTTAAATGGACGGTTCCTAAAACATAGGTTATCAGATTTGAACTTAAGCTCGTAATACAATTGTAACACTTATTGATTAACATTTCCAGTATAAACAAGAGTTTGCAAGTAAATTGTTTCCGATCAAATTATGTGTACTTCTACCATTGACATTAACGTGAAAGATCTTAGTCTCAACCACTCAGACGCTTATTAATACATAATGATCACCTGGTTCGCACCTGTTATGTATTGTTAATATCACATATGAAGTACTTCCTGGCTTTATTAGAAATGTATAATGATCGAGAAAAAAATCACTCTTCCATAGATTTCTGTGTGTATTGTTCAGATGCAATTACAATAACTTCTCGAATCGAGGTGGGTTGTTATGTTATACCTTAATACAATTTTTGATTTATTATATCACGTACGTCTAAATGAATTTTTAACTTGTTTATCGTAAAAAATGTGACATACATGATTGAAGAACCAAGTATCTTTGATCATTCTGATGCTTGATGTTAAAGAACTTACAAAAAAGACAGAGAAGCGTGACATTGTCAGAGTGGATTCAATTAAGATTAGAAATAATATTGTATGCAAAACACGCCATATACACACGTGGTAAAGGTTAAAATGTAAAACAGTCGCCACCTTGTGGTTATGTATGAGTATGGGTGCGAGAGTAGAACGAAATTGGTTGATAAACCTTTGAACTTTCTCTATGTTTAGGACTAGTGGTTGAAAATAAAAATGACAACAAAGTTCCAGACAATAAATTTTGCTATGCCTGACGCGCGTTTCGTCTATTCAAGACTCATCAGAGGCGCTCTACCAAAAATATTGAAAATGCCAAGCACTATATGATTATGAAGAGCATAGAACAGTAAAAGCAAAAATATCAAAATGGGGAACCAAATCATTATTAAGATGATCAACCTATGCCTGGGGTAGGAAGAACCTTAGGGTTTAGACAATTTTGAAATATAAACGGATAATTTAAAGCTTTGATGTGTTCTCCAACCCCAAAGTGTTGGTGCCGGAGCGGGCTAACCTCGGGGAATTAAAACTCCAAAAGATTGCTAACAACATAACTCTATAAGGGACAATGTGAAACTGAAGAGATAATTTTTAAAACGTTTCATTCTCAATTATAAAATTAAAATACTTTGCAACCGAGATCACTCTTTTTACGACTTGAGTTCGCGTTGTTGATTTCTGTTAGAATGATTTTGTGTTTTGTGTTTCCTCGTGATGTTCTTGTTCATGTTAACCGGTTTTGTTCTTGCTCTTTCAGACTTTTGACACTCGAATGCGGTTTAAACACCCCAAAAAACTGTGATCATTTTATAATTCTCATTTGCTAATATTATATTCTATTCCAGGGTCTCTACCAGAAACACAAGACAAAAATTCAACAGTAACAGCATGCGTACAAACAGAAAGTAGTATTTGTCAACATAGTTTTGATGTAGAAATTATAAAGTGTTTTTCATTTTATATTTACTACCTGCAAAATACAACAAAAGACTCTGCTTACTGTTTCGGTAGGTAATGAAGTATTGCAGTCGAAAGACAACATATCGTAATAAATAAGGCAAACTCTTTTGTTATTGAACAATCATTTTTGGAATTAAAATTATCAAGTCTATTGAGTTTTCCATAGCTTGATGAAAAGTAGTTAAATTAGATGACAATTAGATAAATCAAATTACAAGGAAGAAAGATAAACACGCATCTTGTGGACATTCTGATATAACAAGATCCACCTTAAAAAAATCTTGGTAGATATAATATAATAATATTTGAGAAAAAATAATAAGTGCTTGTAAGGTAATCTAGAATGCTTTTAATAAGTTTGTTTACATTGAGTAATTATCTATGTATTTGCGTCATATATTTAGGTTCTGGTCCTGTACGTTGTGAGGAGGGGCTATCATCTGAGACCGGGTTTTATCCAGGGTGCAGCTGTAAGCGTTTATTTATACAGTACTGTTTAACTTATAACAACAGCACATACAAACCTGAATACACATTTTTAAAACCAATTTACGATATTTGCATTAAAAAAAATCATAAAGCCCATCAAATTAATTGTAGTTGGAGTTAACCTATGTGTTGTGGTCTCATTTTCATTAACTCCATATCCTTTCATAAATTATATATTATTAAGATACAAGTTGTTGTGCCTCTCGAAAAAACCTGGTCAATTTTAATAAATCATTAACTGATGCTTCTTTACGGATTTTTTTGGAAGAAAAATAACAATTCGAAAATTTTGAATACTTATATTCCTCTTTTTCGTTTTGTTTCACTTACAATTGAGAATTTAAGCATTTTTTGTAAACGGACAGGCGAAAAAACCTGGACCTCTCTCGAAAAAACCGGACAATGCCTCTCGAAAAAACAATCCTGTCGCCGGACACGGGACCTACCGTGACATTGTTACAGTACTTTGTATAGTGCTAGTATACGTAATAGATGTATTTTAAAGAATAAATCTTTTATTGATACAAATGTAACTATAACATACATTGTACATGCATACCCTAAGATTCCAATTCGAGACGGCATCTTGTATGTTTTACATCATTCACTGAAATCAGATGAAAAGCCTTATTATATTGTATGTTTTAATCATTACCAATACTTCCAACCACTTCTATAAACAAAAGAACGTTACTTTTCTCCATATATTATTGTTTTTATTTTAAATGGACGGGCTATTTTATATAACAGATGCATGCCTCTCTAATAAAGAAAAAAATATGCAGAGCAGCATATTATACAACTTTTACACAGGGCGAAAGTGCTTGTATCCATCTGACACGCATCTGCGTATTCGCTACGTAAACGTAACACTTTGAAATACGCAGTATACACAGTGAACGTACTTCAGCGTATACAAACATTATGAATACGCAGAAAATATGCCGAAAAGTATTATTGCGTATTATAAAAATCAAGAATACGCACATTTATTCTCTGTATACGTAACGGATACTCAAATTACAGAATACTTTGAATACGCTCCATAGTTTCTTTATTATTCGTAATAACCTCGTAAACACCAGAATACGGACGCGTTTGTTTTGCATATTTATAAAAATTAATACGCTTACATATTCTCTGTTTTCTTTTGTTTTCATTTGTAAAAAGAAAAAGCAATAATACACCGTGCATATTAAACGTATCCGCAAGAAGAAATTAATATACGTGGGCTGTTTCCAGCGTTTTGAAGCCTTTTTTTTCATTACAATGTACATTATGTGGTTCCGTTTGCTATGTTTAAAATTGGGTATTAAATGAAAAAGGGTTTAAGTAATTCCTTGAAAACCTACAATACTGTTTAATTTCTTCACAAAATTTTGCATCCAACCCTTGTTTAATTTATAAATCAAATTTGTATAAGTTTAACCTGGTATTATACATGTTATAAGAATGTTAACATCTTGAATAAGCAGCTGAAAAAAATTACATGTGACGTTTTTCCACACTTTGTTTCTCTGAGCTTTTGACTTTTATCACAGGCCATGCAGCAAATAAGAAAATATTTAGAATCGGCATATCCATATGCCATTACTTAATGTCGATGCTTAATTATAGAATATTCATACGAATTTTATAAACAATGCATTTGTATATATAAGTCAAAGATATTTTTAAATAGTTTCATACGTACTTATTTTTTAAATCTTCACGGGTAAAAATGTGTATTACAATAAAAGTTGCTTAAGATAGCGGTACATCTTTTTTGTAATAAATTGTAACCTTTTTTCAACGA
The DNA here is from genome assembly GCA_963971305.1 of Arcuatula senhousia. Lineage (NCBI taxonomy): Eukaryota > Metazoa > Mollusca > Bivalvia > Mytilida > Mytilidae > Arcuatula > Arcuatula senhousia. The sequence goes on from OZ020303.1 coordinate 72,666,742, forward strand.
ATTAGAAAAAGTATTCATCACAAAATAATATAAATTTATTCTACCATGATAATAGCGTATCAACATAATTATACAATGAAGACGTTTATTAACGATAAGTTGATTAGTTCTGTTTTAAATTAACACCGTGGTGCGATAAGGATAAATAGATCACTGTACAATTAACACTATGTGGCTGTTATATAATCAAGGACAGATTAAACACTTGTGAAAACTGGGCCCAGTGATAACTTTAAGTCGCAATAATCAATCTATACGCTTGGACAAAAGTTAGGGACCACCTGAAAATCAACATTCTCCATGAAGGGTTTTGAATTTTATTTGCTTCTATACGACATGTACGAGGAAAAAAAAGTTGAAAATAGTTGGACCTTAATAGTTGCATGCCCCCCCCCCCCTCAAAAAAAGAAGCTAAAAGTTTATCCTTTATAGATAACTGGATTCTGGGTTCTCTTATTAAATGTAAACCTTATTAAAACCATTTTAGTATAATATCAATTTATCAGACATCTACAGATATAGCTGTTTTGTCATTTGAAAACTAAAGACAGAAATATAACAATCTGATTTAGTAGTATTCTAGGTAAAATCCAGGCAGTGGACGGAACATGAAAAAAAAATGAATTTAGCTGTTTTGGTTTAGATATATTCGTTTTGATTTAACACAAATTCTGTTTAGATTCTACATTCAAAAAAGTGTCAATTACTGATGCTAATGCAACTGCATACCAAGTATCACTGGTTTACATAAACCGAACCAAAAACATTTGCCGAATCAGTCAGAAATTTCAAAGTCAGTGGACCGTGATTGCAGGAGCATATAGATAATGAGTGTGAGTGAGTTGGTGTTTTACGCCCTTTCAACGCTATATAGGCTATTTAAGGCGATGAACATGAAAATGATGATAAAATGAGCATGAAATGATGATGAGAAAGGAAATATGGGGATGGGGGAAAGGAACAGCAAGTTTTTTAAGAACCAGAGGAAAAGGGGAGAGGTGGTAGGGGGCGGAAAATTTAGCCTATGTGATGCTCTACTTGGCGGTCCACGAAGGAATCATTTACGTGCATGAAGCACGGCACTCTCCACAAACGTATAGGTCAGCGATCAGGGTTTCCGTATTATAGACCTGACAATCCCAGCGGACGAGGGCCACCTTATTCAACCACCAAGGGTACACACCTCGGTCGCTCTGTGGGCTATAGATCAAATCCACTTGAAATTGATATGCACTGATTCTAATGCAACTGCAAACACATTATCAATGATGTACCATAAAAAATGGAGTAACACTATAGTTATATATATATAAATCTGAATACACTTTTCAACTTACAAAGCTTACTGTTTGGCAGGATTTCACGGAGTGAAAAATCAGGGTTATAAAATAGTGAATGTCGGGCGGGCGGGGAAGAAATTTTCATAACAGTTTTCTTAGCCACTTGATATTTTTTATACAGCCTTACCATAGGGTTTTAAAACATGAAATTAGATTTCAGGTCTGTTGCTCCGTCACCAACTTCCTGTTAAGCGAACTCCGGTCATTTTTGACATTTTACAGATTTTCATCAGCATAACGAAGTAAATTATCCTATAATTTATTTTTTTTCTGTATCTGTTATTATTATCTCGTATTTGTTACCTTTGTAGTAAAGAGCGGCTATAAACAATCAAAAACTATTCCTGTGAAACAAAGAACGACGTGTCTTAAAAAAAATTAAGAAAAATTGAAATAAAATTTTCGACGCACATTTTGAATATATCAATTGTACAACAAGTCCAACGATTAGATAAGGTCATAGAAAAGGGACATATTCCGGGAGGGGAGGGATGGTAAGTACCAATATTTGTATATTCGGATGTGCGGGGCTGCAAGCTAACGGAATTATCTTTATTTTCAAAATTTGGTGAAAATTTGAATGGTTTAAATTTTCATATTAATTGTATATGAATGGGTATAAAAATTCAGAAACGAGGATCAACTACTGATTAGTTAAAGAAAAAGTTTTTTATTAATATTTTGTTTTTCTCTTTGTATAAATTTTTTGAACTTCCATGATGATCCAAATTATGTAAGCGTTTGAGCAAATCAAAGGCGACATTAAAATCATTTGCAATTGCCCCATCGACAAAAACTCTAATAGTTTTCAAAAATGATATAACGGGGATTTACATGGAATTTAAATGCACACCAGGACCGATGCTGCATAACAACTATTAAAAATTTCAGAACTGAACTATCAATAGTATACTACGGCGGACAATGTTAATGTAATTGACCATAGGGAGTGAAATATAACGGATGAATTATTCGGGTTAGGGTGTAGTTCCATGGAACGGGTACATCGGAAAACTCTATGTTCTGCAACTTTCGTTGACGGGCCATAAAATACAAAAAAGTATGTAAGGCAAAGAGCAACATGTACCATAAGGGACCGATCATTTAACTTTTCCTAAAAAAATATTCCGCTGAATCTGAGTCTTGATGAAAAAAATCTGGCAACAGAGGTTAAGAGAAAAAAATCCGAAGAAGGATTTCTGCCATGTATAGATAATGTAATTAATACATGTAATTAAAATAAAATTCTATGAAATATAAAACTGATTTCTGACCAGATGAAAATACCAAGCCACCCCCCCCCCCCCCATTTTTAAAGGTAAATGATCGGTTTCTTAAATTTGACTTTTTTGGTTCTTTGATTGTATATGCTGTTGTCGGACCATTCCTTTTAAATGTTTGATTGCACCTAATTATGGAGCCCTTTCTATCTTAATTTAAATAATGTTATTGTAGTTTTAATTCAATTATGAAATCATTTTTATTATTCTCAATAAACCATTTGTCTCCCATTTTCATGCTTGTGTGTGCATACATTTTCATTTATTTTTTTATTTACATCTCGATATTTTTGGTAGGTCTTGAATCGCAAATCATGTAAGATATTATATCTCCAGTCTGGAAAATTAAACAATAAACAATTGACAATGGATTGGCACCCTGCGTTTCCTTCTACACCTTGAGGTTACCATGCTAATTGAATTTAATTTTCATGGTAGTTCTAAACAGACATGAATAATTTCTTTCGACCAATAGATTTCATTGTCTTAATTAAATTATGTGAAGGCATTAAACCGACTGTTCTATTCTGTCATTAGACATTTTGATGTGTTAGTGAATGGATGTATCTATACTTTTCTTGCAAAATAGCGACACTCGAATATAAAACAGTTATGACGGTTCTGCGCTATATAAAACGTTATCTACGAAGAACCTTGCGTGAAAAGGAAAAGGATAACATTCGGATACTGTAATAGGACTAGTGTTATAAAGAAAAATAAAGTACATTGTAACAGTTGAATTAAAAATGTTGTCAAATAAAAGCGTCCTTACGTCTGTGTCGCGGTTGAATTTTTTTAAAGATATCTTTACAGGACTATAATAACTTATAAAAAATGACCTAAGCACTGATTACTAGTACTAAACAACAATTAAAAAAATGCATATTTTTTTATCCATTACGCACCCCCACCGGCCACATTATACTGCCCCGAAAAACAATAATACAGTGAAAATATATATATATCATAAAAGAGCTAGAATACACATGTTCGTACCAAGCGTATTTTTAACCTGAATATTTCATTCTGTAAACGTTTGCGTATTTTAGCTGATACACATAAACAAAAATACAAGCTTAAACGCAACAACGTATTCGTAGTTTTGTTTTTGAAAGTATACATTGAAAATGTCCTTGCGTATTCAAATTATACAATCGTTTTAATAAAGTGAATATGCAATGCGTATTCTTGAGTTTACACACGACGTTGTTTCCAAATGTATCTTTATTTGCGTATTTCTTGTAATTTTGAAGAATACTACGTTTCCACTTCTTGCGTAAACATATCGTATTCGGTTGTTACGTTTACGTTGTGAACACATGAGCGTATTCTATGCGTTTTCAACTAAATACGCAAGCGTAAACAAAGCGTATACAACTAGGATTCAATTGAATACGCTTAGAATACGCAACTAATTTGTTAACGGATACAAGCACTTTCGCCCTGTGTTATTTGATATTTTACTACGTTACACCAAAATATTTTTTAAGAGTATGCATGCATGTAGCAGAATTTTTTATTAATATTTAAAAAAAATCATATTAAAATTATAGACCTTATCTTCAAGGTTGGACCATATATCAACAAAAACATGCATATCTTTTTTCACTATCTACAAGTGTGGACTCTAATGCATATTGCCTAGCAAGCCGCTATGGACACAAAAAGCAAAGGTCTGCTTTAGTAACATAAAAAAAGACTTTATTATTTCTAGGTCCTGCTAAGGTTTATTGTTGAATTCTATAGGTAGCCTTTGCTGTACACATACTATAAAATCGATCTAAAATTAAGCCATTTTAAGATAAACATGTTTATGAATCTTAGTCATGTAAGTGTTTATCCTAAACATTATTTGTTTTTAGATCCCGTATAAGCATGCATTGTACTATTTAGTTTAAAATAACTGCATCAAAGTTTGGTTATGTTAGTGGAGGAAATAGGAAACTATTGCAGATAGAGAAGAGCTGTTGCTTGTTTAAATCTTCAGCTCATCGAGCTCTACAAAAGTCTACATTGGATCAAAGATGTCACAGTCTGTTGTTCATATATACTTTTAAATCAGCTTAATGTTACAGTTTAAAAAGGTTTCAATCTTCAAATTATTCTGAAAACAAAAGTTACCAACGGGATTCTGGGAATACCGAAGAAGAAAATCAAACATATATTTTGCGCCTAGAAATTTTTACAAATTTTGTTTTATAATATTATTATTTTCAACATTTAGTTGCATTCTAAGCATGCGGAGATGTAAAAAAAAATCGTACATTGTTATTTTGACTTTTTTCTAAGTGTGTGACCAAAATTGAAACTGGACTCATCCTCTTTTATATTTTTAGTCTTGGGCCAATGCAAGACGGCAAGCAGCGACATATGGTCATGCTGAAGACTGTTGGCTGTTTTCCATTGTGATTTTTAAAATTCCCGTTTCTTTATGTTGGTTGTGTGGCGTACAATTATTCCACATCTATTTATCGTCTACTTTAATGGTTATCATTTGTCAGATCAGCCTATGATTTTGAAGTATATAATATTATATGAAATAAGTTTAAACCCAATTGTAGATCTCTTTATGAAAATTTGCAATGTACATGTATGCTTTTAAAATTTTTACGTCTAATAGCAATAAATTATATTATAACTCAAACAGGGCCAGACCCAGAAATTTTTGAAAGGGGTTGGTCCACATAAATTCCGTTGTGGACCAAGGACGAAAAGGGGGTGGTTCCAAACAAATTTTGCAGAAAACCTACACGTTACTTGCGAAATTTTTGTCGGAAAGGAGGAAAATTCCAACCTCGGAACCCCCCCCCCCCCGGATCCGCCATTGCTCAAATATTTTATATTGTCACCTATTCAAAGATTGTCCCTCCCTTTATGATAGAGACTAAAGCAAACTTATGAACGAACGTTGCAATCCATGTTCCGCACACAGGGGCTTGGATTCTGGTCATTTATATTGACTTTAAAAAAACGCCCCCTACTCTATATTCCAAGCCCCTGTGGTTCCGCACAGTTAAAATTATTTTCTGATGTGGCGACATTGGTCTCTGTGTGGTGAATCGACAAAATTATCAAGCAATGATAACATTTTCGAACAACCAATAACTTGTGACAAATAAGTTTATTTTTCCGGATCCCGCAATAGCTTTGTGAGAAATAGACATATTAAAATGACCTAGATCAAGACAGACGAATGACCCAATGTGGCTATTTTGTCATTTTCCAAAAATCAATAAAATGCTTGAATTGTGTGTGTCTGATTGACCTAGTTTGCATAAGCATTATTTCTGTCTGTGATAATAAACTTTATTCAAAGAATTAACATTTTGCAGTCAAAAATTTATAAGAAAGTACACTCAAACATATGCACAACCTGATAAAGTGACTACGCCATGTACGCTTCATGATCTAGTTGCTTTAAAACACCGCCACATAAAAGCATGAAAAACGAAGATGCTGTCACGGTGTACAACTTTTTTGCAAGATTTAACTTTTTTTTGGTGTCCGAATAGTATTTTTGTCCTTTAAAAGTAAATTTTCGCAATCCAAAATCAAATATCCATTACGCTAAAGCTACGCAAGATATGCTACACTGACTAAAATAAAATCCGAAGCAGAACACATAATCTACTGGTCGCGGCCATATTGTCTTGATGTAAATCCGAAGATTGAGAATCCGAATATAGCCCCCGAGTGAAAAGTGAAAGTATGTACATTGCAAAGAGCTTTTGTAAATATAGAAACGACGGAAACAAACGACCTAATTGAAGTATCGCTACATATTTATTTATAATAGGTAGTAATAACCGACTGTCGTTACATTGTAACGCTGATAATCTAAAGGCTAAAAACATTAAAGATTCTTGCGTTTGACTAGGAAAATAATAATTGGAGAAATGAATGGAAAATAAAAGCCCGTGAGTGTCAAGTAAGACTAAAACATTTTCTGTAACAGGAAACCACCACTTATTATGGCGGTCGAAGCTTACTATATTGCGACTGCCCTTATTAAATAGCGACCACAACTTAAAATAAAGCAGCTGCCACATAACTTATTGTTAGGCTGCAATTTAATTATATGGTGGTTATCATGTATTATAAGGTGGTCGCCACTTATTATTTTGCGGCCCCTACCTTATTATATGCCGCCTGCCACGTGTGCACTTATACCGCCATATATTTAACTAGCGGCCGCGATATCATAGGTACCAGATAAATTAAATTGCAACCGCCATATAAATTATGTGTAAGCCGCAATATAATAAGTGCCGATCAGCATTTATCAAGTGAGGGTAACCTAGCTTTTGATGGAGTCTTCCTTGGCCAATGTAGGCCAATCATGTTGTAAATCAGCATTGTACTTTTTTGTTACGGCTATACAAAAACTTTGCTTACAAGTGCATTTATTTTCTCGTACAGACATCTTTTGTTTTATTATACCCCCACTCGTAAGAGAGGGGGCTATATTGCAATCACCTTGTCCGTCCGTCCGTCTGTCTGTCTGTCTGTCCGTTCGGCTCAATTTCTCTGCTTCTACTGGATGGATTGGTTTCAAATTTGGTACACAGCTTCAGCATGATGAGTATTACTATGCGTACCCTTTCCAGGTCAGTCCATCATCTATTTCCTGTTTTCCAAGCCGACTTAGACTATTTTAGGGGAAAAAATTGAAGTGTGAACTTTTTTGTAACAGATTTCTCGGCTTCTACTGGATAGATTGGTTTCAAATTTGGTACACAGCTTCAGCATGATCAGTTATACCGTGCATCCCCTTTCCAGGTCAGTCCATCATCTACTTCCTGTTTTTCGAGCTGACTTAGACTTTTTAGGGTAAAAAATTTGAAAAGTGAAAAGTGAAATTTTTCGTAACAGATTTCATGGCTTCTACTGGATGGATTGGTTTCAAATTTGGTACACAACTTCAGCATGATTAATTATACCGTGCCTCCCCTTTCCAGGTCAGTCCTTCATCTACTTCCTGTTTTCTGAGCTGACTTCGACTTTTTATGGGTCAAAAATAGACAATTTTTCGTAACAGATTTCTCGGCTTCTAGAGAAGGGATTGATTTCAAATTTGGTATACAGCTTTAGCATGATGAGTTGTATCGTGCCTCCCCTTTCCAGGTCAGTCGGTCATCTACTTCCTGTTTTCTGAATGGCCGAGTGGGGGTATGCTTATCACGACTTAGTGCAACCCCTTGTTTCCTTATTTTGGCTTTTAATAATTATTGCTTTTTTACACAAAAATAGTAACAATCAAAAAACAATAGTACACAGACAAAAAGTTAAATAAAATGCTAATTTATTTGAATTTACATTGTATTTGTTTGTTTTTGTGGTAGTGAAAGCAATAACAGAGTACTATTTATTTAATTTTAAATGATTACGTGTGTTTTCATATAGTATTATGTTTGTCCTTGTAGCATTTTACCCAAATGAGACTTTGAACCCAGTTGTCACTGGGATGCTTCAATATGGAGAATATTATGAAATGGGACAAAATAAAGATCCTAGTCTTATTCCTGTATTCCATTGCAAATTTGAAGATGTTTCTGGAGGACAAAATTATCTATACGATATTATCTGGTATATAAATGAAAATTTAGTTGCACACAGAAAGAACGTTTACGTCACGGATAATACTACAAATAACCTCAAAGGCGATGAATGGAGCGATCGCTATAGCATGAATATGGAGGTGGGCATTAACAAAGCAGATCACAGTTGGAGTTTAAAATTGATGCTTCAATAAGATCAAATCTTAGGCTCAGATGTTTTTATTTTGATAACAGAAGCATTAATTTATTTTATTACATTAAATTATAAATTTATAAAATTATATACTACAAAGATACATTTTTGACTAGTTATGTAAAAAAATGGAAGGGGTTTATGGAAATAGTCATGAACATTTCTTCTAAGCAAAGGCATTTTAAGTTACTATATTAAAAAAGAAAAATCGATGCATACTTTGACGAAGTTGTTTTTGTTTTCCTGGATGGTTTATCCAATGCCATGATCAAAGGATATTACAAATGCATTGTTGTCTTCGTGTTCTTTTATTTCTAAACAATATGCATCGAATTTAAACTTAAACCTGTGCTATGGACAATACTAAACTTGCAGTGAGATGCCATTCTCAATTCCACGTAAAATGTTCTCCCCGTGACTTTAAAATGAACAACAACAATGAAAGCGCTGTTCCTTTGCTTTATATTACTTCTGATCAATGTTTTTAGTTTGATTGTGTTATATATATAAATATTCAATACACCTTCATTATTAAATCCGGTAATATCTCAAACATTTTCGACACAATGTTCCTTTTTAAGTGTGAAATTATTAAATTTAATCGAACACAAAAAGCATCCTAAGGGCTTGTTTATTTCACATACATGTATGCTATAGAATATACATGAGCAGATTATGAACTTTAACCCAACATATATTTTCTATATTTTCTCAGTGAGCCTTTTTTCAATCATTGGTCTTTAAAACAATTATTTGAGATTTCAGTTAAGAAAGGGAAATTCAGAGCTGCTACGCGGTAATAACTTCCTGGTCGATTTGGTAGATTGCAACACATTTATGCTTTGTGCCGTACTATATAAAACTTTAATTATATAGATCGACCTTGAAGATTCTATAAAAATAAAAGGCGTGACCAAATTAAAATCCAACGGAACATGTATCATAAAGAGTACTCTTATTTTTACCTCGACACATGACCATTTATGTTGTGGGGTTTTCTTTGACCTTTTAAGATTTTTTATCCGTGTTCTGTACTTCTAATTTTCTTGTAACAGGTGATGTGCGCAGTTCGTCTTCGTTATGGTGTTGATTCAGTTCCAAGTCCCAATCACAACAGTCCAGTATTTCATGCCGGTCTTTATGTAAGCTGTTTATTGTTTAAATATTTGCCTCCTTTGATCTGTTGCAGACCTCTTTTAATATATGTCTAAAAGGTAAGACTAATTCCCGATTTTCAACATAAGTTTATTATTTTTTTCATTGTTTGATATTACGTAAGATTAAAATTAATTCAGAAATCGGACACCACAAAATGATGTCCCTCCACGCTTTTATGATAAAACAAAAGTACAGTTATTCTGCAACATTTTTTTAATGTCGAAAAGCTAAATTATCATTCTTATTTAGCCCGAGAATCAAGAATATACAGTTGTAGAAGGAGAATCAGTCACTATCCGATTGACATCAACCATGCCCATTGGTTGTATCACAAACAAAACGGATTACAGATCTGAACAATGGATACGTCAAATAGATGCCTACATACCTAACAGTTATACTGCTAAACCTTCTAGATCTTGTCCTAATAACGCAGTAAATGGGAATATTATTTTCGGTTCGTGCGGAATTACATTAAATAGCATTGATGAGGAACAGACCGCCAAACTACTCGTGTATGGAGTCAGTGACGGCCTTTATAACAGTCAACCCAGGCATACTTACATTAGGATGTCACCAGCACCTTCAACAGTTCCTGAAGTGATTGATATTTGGTCAAGAGTAAATTTATCAGAAGTCAAGGTATCAAAACATTGTTTAACTGAAGGAAAGTAGAAGCAAATAGAACATAATGAGATGTACAATAACTGTACGCTAAACAGCTCACATAACAAGTGTTAATTTAGAAAAAAAACACAAAATGTCAATGGAAAACCACCAGCAGCTTTCAACAAGGACAGAAGGCGCTGCTACCTGTTCCGTTATCGACCGGAGGTCTAATAAGATGTCAAGATCAGTCCTTAAATAGTCAAAGATAGACCCCCTTCTCAAAGAAGGAACAGAAAACATCAAAATGACAAGTACAAACAAAAGTTATGTCGGAGATCCGTGGCTTAGGACAGTAACATTAAAAATGTAACTGGATTAAACTAGTTTAATGGGCCAAGCCTCACCTATCAATAGTCCCAGGTAAAGCACAAAAAATAACGCACAATAAAAATCAAATCGATTTAGTACCCCAAGAGAAAACCTTAGAGTTAAAACAACAATACACAAACGATAAAGGAACTCCCTATAGAGCGCTCGGTGTTACTGATAGCTAGCTGAGAACCATTTATCGACTGGTATTAAACATCGAACATATCACTTTTTAATCTGACACAACACTTAAAACAACTAACGATTTTGTAGATTATCATCAAATAAAACTGATCGCTCTAATGCTTAAAAATGACAATTAAGATATCTATTAACAACTGATTTGGATTCATAGATAGATTTCAATATATTTCTAATCAGCCAATTAAAAACAGTAAATTAGTATGGAGCAATGAAATTTGCATTTGAAAGGAATTCTAGCTGCTGACAATAGAAGAGGGAAACTTTCAAATCATAGAATGTCTTTTCTATAACAATAGCGGAACCCTTAAATAATAGAAGAAAAATATCATTTTGATCCCATTTTTCCAACTTATGATATTATAAAATGTACTTGTACTACCTTTTTTTTTAAAGTTGCCTGGATAGATGGGAATGAGCAGTTCTTTCCTTGTTCTGTACATGTTCGATATTTTAGATGTTGTATTTGGAACCCTTAGCCCTCACTACTAACTACTTAAAGTCTGAAATTGCCTATATTTGTACTCGACTGTACTATACACTTCGCCAAAAGTTAAGCAACACCAACTTTTTTAAACCATAATCATCACGGTCGTTATACTTGTCCTGCGACACATGTTTTCTACCGATTTTTCTGCTTGTTTTCTACCGATGATCCTTGTTTTCTACCGATTGTTTTTTTTAGAAATATGAAAAATAACGCTAATTTTTAACATTTGAATACACCCTATGGGAGAATATGCAATAAATGATCGTTTATTTGTAAAAGAGCCATTTGCTGTTTCATATAACTAACAGGTTTAAGAAATTTGATATGTCCTGGTTTTCTACCGATTAGGTATGTTCTTTACTGTGTTTTCTACAGATGAGTCCTTGATTTCTACCGATGATCTAATTTCATTTAACTACACATTATCGTTGTTTCAAAAGGCATACATACACCGTAAATGCTTGTGTTGTACAGTAAAGCTTTATCATACTGTTGTATGGAACGCCATTTAAACCAAAACCTTGGTATCTATATGATACATCAGATAACTGGGGTTTACTGGCAGCTATCTGGGGGTTTTCTGGACGAAACTCTCAATTACATCAGGTATTAAGAGTTATCTTGGTAACTGGTGGTTTGCTGTCAGCTATCACATAGGAACCTAATTAACCCCTTCTACCTACTGATATTGTAGTCCCGTTCGGGGCCCGAGTGGCGACTAGGCCCGCAGCAGAGCCTAGCTTGTCGTGAGAGGCGACTAAGTGTATTGGGATTCTGACGTTGGGTCAGTGTTCAGCCCACAGAGCGACCAAGTGTGTACCCTAAGTGGCTGAATAGGGTGGCCCTCGTCCGCAGGGATTGTCAGGTCTATAATACGGAAACCCTGACGCCCGACCATAGTGGGCCAACGTGTGAGGAGAGTGCCACGCTTCATGCACGTAAAAATCCCTTTGTGGACCGCCAAGTAGTGCACCACATAGGATTAATTTTCAGTCCCTACCCACCTCTCCCCTTTTCCTGTGGTTCTTCAAAATTTGCAGTTCCTTTGTTTCCCACCCCAACCCCATGTTTCATTTATCATCCTCATTTCATGTTCATTTTATCATCTTTTAAATGTTCATCGCCTGTAAATAACCTATTTAGCGTTGCACGGGCGTAAAACACCAACTCATTCACTCACTCACTCACATATTTTAAGTTCATGCTATTTTTAAACTCTTTGAAAGCAGAATTTATCAATGTAAAGATGAAAACTATCAATTCCTCAAAAACGAATACAAAGCTCAGCTTCCAATAAATTATTTTTGAAAACTCTTAATAGCAAGAGTTTTTGTGGTATCCATGGGATAGCTGATAGGAAACCCTCAGTTACCTGAAATAACTCTCCATACCTGATGTAATTAAGAGTTTCGCTCTAAAAACACCCAGATAGTTGCCAGTAAACCCCATATTATCTGAGGTATCCTATAGTTACCATGGTTTTGGTTAAAATGGCGTGCCAGTATATGTACAGATCAATTTCAGCCCGAGAAATGCGTTCATGCCTCAGCCTCAGCAATTCTAGATATAACAGTAAAATCTGGTATATGGAGGATTACATGTATTTCCCATTATATATAAAGCACTTCACAAATCTCATATAAGTGGAAGAAATGTTGATATACTATCATTTTCTGATAGCCAGCTTTTGAGAAAATACACATTTATTTAAATTTTGTAAAAGTGTTCTTGGTGTGCGCAAAACAGTTTTTGCTCATGAACCTCCACTTTCTTTTTATCGTCAATATTATGTGTTGAATAAAATATACAGTTTTACAATTTGTCATGAAATGTCATTTTATATATCACATTATCCCATCGGTAGAATACCAGGACCATCGGTAGAAAACCAGGACACATCTATAGAAAACCAGGACCATATTTTTTTTTCAATGATCGAAAAATCAAAAATACGCCATTTGTAATGAAAAGTGATATGTCTTTAAAAATGTCCAACTATTTAGAACATGGAGCATAATTTTCAGCCCAGTGAATGGTAATTAAAAACAGATATTCATGATTATCTGAAAAAAGGGAAATTGTCTCTTGCTGGAAAAAAATAAACAATACCCTTACTGTAATTTTATGTAAATACTTAATACAAAATAATGTAAATCAAATTAGTTTGTTTATAAGTGCCATAATAGCCGGGTATCATTGTTTGGAAAAAATCGTCTGCCAGGTTTGTTTTTTTTATCATCACATTGGTAGAAATCTAGGACATCGGTAGAAAACGAGCAGAAACATCGGTAGAGAACATGTTGTCGCAGGACAAGTATAACGACCGTGATCATTTTATGACTTGAAATATTCGCATTATACAAAATGATGGAAAATCAAAAAGTAATCACTTCAATGTTTTGACTAATTGTGTAATGGACTAAAGATGTTTTATCAGAAATGTTTGCAAGTCATGAAAATCCAACTTTTCGAAAATGGTGTACAAACTTAGATAAAATAGCGTTAAAAAGTTTAACTTTCAATATCAATTGTAGACTTATAACAACTTATCTATGCATATAATGTTTGCAAACATGACAAATTACAACTCTAACAACAAAAAAATAATGGTTTCAAACTCAAGTTGCATCCACTGTGGTCAATAAAGGGACTTAATCAGTTTTCACCATAAAAAGTATGAAAAACGCTAAAAAGGCAAAATTTTTGCAAACGTGTACGATTTTTTGTCTAAAACAAATTCATTGTTTTTCCAAACCTTAAAACACATGTTTGAATCTAAAAGATGTCACTAAAGCATTTGAATTGTTTGAATTCCTACCAGAGCATATCCGTAAAAAGGGGGGTTAGATACTTAAAATTTGTTATTGGCATGAAAATATGCCATTCTTATGTTTTTGTGTAAGGTAAAGCTTTACCATTGGTGTAAGATACCGCATCCATATTGATAAAATGTCAAACTTAACTTCTACTTCCGGCAATAGAAGCAAACCTTCAAAAGGCCACAATAATGCCTTTAAACACAAATATCGAAAAACTGAAAAATATCCATTAAAAATTTCCAACTATGAGATTTTTATGACGGTTTTATGAGTATCATTTGTAATGAGTACCGAAATGTCACCTTTAATATTAATTAAACCATTTTAATGACGTCATTCTATTGTTTAAAGTGTGGATTATTTTTTACAAATTCACTGCGCTGTCTATTGTTCATGATCAGTGTTCCATGAACTTTTCACGGTCCACTGATCACAAACCTTCAGGGCAAACACTGGGCTCAGGTTACCGACCGGTAGTGATAATTACCGGAAGAAATTTACCTTTCAAAGGGTCACAAAATGCATTGAATACAGGAATCAAGTTTTATTCAAATAAAAAATAAATAAAATAACTTTTAGTTAACAATAAATGAATTTATTCCATATGCGTTCAAAAATCTCAAATTTCCGATAATGAAATTATCCATTTTGTCCGAAACGTGACGTTTTCAAAGCGTCTAAAAGTGCACATGAATATTTATCTTCGTTGTCCCAACACATAAAACAATTTCGAAATTGAGAAATTTTTGCTCACTCATGATTGGCGACAATAGTGGTATGACATAAAAGTTCTTTGTTCTCCACAATAAGATGTACATCTGTCATGTCTGTAGCGCTCCTTTTCAGCAAGTGATTGGTAGTAAATCTAGAAAAAAAATTAAAACAATTTTACTTCGAATAAAGAAATATAAGACGTGTGTTGATTGCAAATTTGTTTGTATGCTTTATTTCTTCTACACGGTGACCGGCTATCGATTACCGCTGGAAATCTGAGGACTGCCTAAAATTTACCGTGTGTGATTTTTTTTAACAAAGAAGAAGACAATGAAAACTAGAAAAACTGTGAGCTGCAGCTCACAAATAAATACCCCCACTCCCCCCAAAAAAAATTAATCAGATAAAATTTTAAAATAGTAGATGCACATCTACCTTTTGTCACAACAATTGTGTGTAAGTTTCATGAAAATCCATCAAGGGGTTTGTTTAGGAGGAGTTGCGGATAAGAGATGGGTACCCCCATGTAGCCGAATGGCTAAGTCCATGTTTTGCTATGGGAAACTCCAAAAATTGTTCTGATCAAATTCTAAAATAGTAGGTGCACATCTACATTATGTCACAAAGATTGTGTGTAAGTTTCATGAAAATCCATCAAGGGGTTTAGGAGGAGTTGCGGATAAGAGATGGGTACCCCCCATGTAGCCAAATGGCTAAGCCCATGTTTTGCTATGGGAAAGAAACCCCAAAAATCATTCTGATCAAATTTTAAAATAATAGGTGCACATCTACATTATGTCACAAAGATTGTGTGTAAGTTTCATGAAAATCCACCAAGGGGTTTAGGAGGAGTTGCGGATAAGAGATGGGTACCCCCATGTAGCCAAATGGCTAAGCCCATGTTTTGCTATGGGAAAGAAACCCCAAAAAATCATTCTGATCAAATTTTAAAATAGTAGGTGCACATCTACATTATGTCACAAAGAGTGTGTGTAAGTTTCATGAAAATCCACCAAGGGGTTTAGGAGGAGTTCCGGATAAGAGATGGGTACCCTGAAGTGTAACGGAAGGAAGGACGGACGGACGGACGGACGGACGGACACCCCTATCACTATATACCCCCCACTTTTTGAAGTGGGGGGTATAAAAAAGGTACACAACATGCTAGGATTAGAATTTTGTCTACCATTTTCTCGATTTACCTTTTCGATGATAAAATTTATGCACGGGTATTTTTTTACTGTCTTCAGAACTATTCAGTGTTAACGATAGCCGGTACATGAAACGACCCGGCCGTGTTCTAATGAATGAGGAAAAATAAATAATAAAGCAAATAATTATTCCTTGTCGAGTGATCATTGCAGTTTGAATTTGTTTTTTACAGGTAAGCGTATAGCAGTAATTGTACATTTTAAATCTGATAAAACTCACCGATTGTACAGAAATTTGTGTCATGTTTCAATTTGCCGTCGTTTTTTTTTCTTCAAATAGCAAGGTATTTCATCGTCATTAGTACAGAAATTTCGAAATAATGCTATTCACCATGTGTTTTTTTCTGACTTGAAAATGAATAATCCACTGCTTTATTTATAGATTTTTGCTAGGCATTGGACTTAAAGGCATATTGTCTACGAAAAAATATTTTTTTGTAAAACCAAAAAATTGTCGTCAGACTATTCGTTTTGTTTATTTAGAAAGATACAAACTTTCAAAATACCACTAGGGTTCTTTATTCAAAAATTGAAAAATAAATAATATTTGTAAAGCTTTACAAAAATTCATATTCATGAGATGTAGATGAGCTGTAAGCATGCGCACTATACTTTCTTTGATTGAAAACTTCAATAGTTCTTGCACGTGGTGCATAATCTGTGTCTCGAAGTTTTAGCTCGGAAGAAAATTTAAACGGCAACCGAATATTAAAGATACTTAATGAATAAAACTGACAATTATTGCCTGTATTAATTTTTGAATGTTATTTAAAAGGTAATCACGAAAAATATCGGTATTTTTTCAACATATCAATGTATTCGGGGACAAAACTCGAGATTCCGCTTAGTGTCCGTGTTAAAACTACTCAGTCTAAATCTGTGTCAATGTGACGTAGTGCAGGTAAATAAAATATCAATCAATATTGTCGAGCTATTTTGATCAAAATAAACTAATTTTGAGGCAAAATTTGTAGCAAATTTGTTTTTCAATATTCATTTTATTGCATTTCGGTCTAATTGACACCAAAAAATTGAGGGGTAAAAAAAATGAGTTTGCCGTAGACAATATGCATTTAATCAACTGATGGATATCTAATAAACCTTCAAGTTTAGGGAGTGTTATGATTTTATAAAGTCGAGTGAGAGCGAGGCTCCAGACAATTTTATGCACAAAACAATAATTAATTTTCAATTGAAAGGGGGGTTCAAAACCCCGGAATTCCCCTCCTTCCAGGCTTCTACAACTGGAAGCGACCGATAATAAACATCAACAAATGTTTCAGTTGTAAAATCATTTTAAGCAGCAAACATTTCAAATGTGTTTGACTTTAACAAAAGGGAAACATAAAAACACACGAATTTTCTTTGTAAAGAGTGGTTTAGAATGTGTCAAAATGATATCTTCTTCATTGTAATTTTAATTTTCACCCAAATGCTAAGTAACCATCACGTTATTTAAACATCTTACCTTTTGCTTGCTTCTGTATTTTATTCCCGAGAACGAAAAATAAATCCATTGTTGAAATTGTATAAAATAATCCATGATGAATTTCAAAATCTAAATCCATAGACAAAAACACGACTAAATCCGTCTTGTCCATTATAAAACATGTTAAAAGTACTCACAACATGCACAATCTGCTCACGATAAAATTGAATAAGGCGGGAAAATTTATGAACATTTATGAAGGATCGGATGGGATGACGGAACTACATTTTTCTAATAAGTTTTCATAAAATACAAATGCTATTAATGTTTAATCATATTTATACATTTATAAATTGTTTTCCCCGGTGTAAAATGGTTTAAGTAGGAGAATGTATGGTTTACTGTAGATTCGTAAAATTAATTCACTCGCGCCTGACGGCGCTCGTGAATTATTTTTTACGAATCTACAGTAAACCATATATTCTCCTATACTTAATGTAAAAAATCTGAAGTCAGCATTTTGTACCATGCAAAAGTCATGCAAAAGTAAGCTTTCATTTCTTTACAATGTTTAGGTCTAAAACCGGAAAAAAATGCTGGAGGTGATATGTTAACATCCTAATTGTTACAAGAGAGCAAAAAACATATGGTTTTAATCATCAAAACTCTCAATTTACGCAACCCAAAAGTTGTAACTGAAACAACACTTTTTGGATTGCTTGATTTGTTTGCCAATATTGAATATTCTACAAACGCCGAAAATTGTACGATGATTGATTTGAATCAGAAAATGTTTTAAATGTGTGTAAGAAAATATAGGTTTTCAGGATATTGTTTAGAGATTTATGGACGCTGTACTAACGTGAGTACAGGTGTTGCTTAACTTAAGGCGAGGTGTATAGTTGTTACTCGACCTTTATAATAAGTCTTAGAATTTACTCAGAAATACTTGACCATTATCAAATTGTCAAAAATATTCTTTAAGTGTACTCGACCAGTCTGAAAGTGTACTCAACCAGGTCTTAACTTGTTCTTGGCCTATTCTCAACCTGTACTCGACCTGGACATAAGTCTGAATTTTACTCGACCAAAGACATTTAGAGTTTTCGACATTACTCGACCCAGATTTTAGAGTTTTCGACAATACTCGACCAAGATTTAAGTTTTCTCGATTAATAATCATCAGTCTAGTATATAAAATATAAGAAAAGGGGTAAATAAATGTATCACACTGCTGCAGCATATTTTTTTATTAGAATTACATGTACATGAATTATTTCAAACATGAATCATAATTATTTGTTAATTGTTATACTATTTTTTTTTTCGATATAAACAATAATTAAATTCGACCAGAAAAAAAGATATTGATTATTGAAGATAAATACTAAGTAATTATAATAACCTTCTTATTTTAGAATCTCCTATAAAAGTATAATGTGTACATTGGTGAAGGTTTAAAAAAGGGGGGTTAATTAAAAAGAAAAAAAATGAGTTGATAACCAATACCGTAACAATGAATGAAATGTGTATTTTTTATTTGTGCGAACATGGGTCAATAATATCAAAACAAATTACATATTCTTTGATTTGAAAGTCAAAAATAGATAAACAATTTAACTTGAAAATAACTTTAATTGATAATGTCTTTTTAGAATTTTTTTTTAAATTATAAGACATGATGATACTTTGCATATGGATGCTTTTATGATGCAATTGTGTACCTAATACTAAAAGAGTAATTTGAAAACAAAGTCTTAATTTCATGTATTTATTATTGATTGCTTAAAGCATTGGGGAAACAGCATTCTAAAGCTTTGCTAAATCTTCTTCATAATAAATAACATTTGCATTTAATTGGATAATGTCTTTTCAACCTTCTTTATAAAATGTTTGAATTAATACGTGAAATAACATGAAAACCTCACTTATAGATTTCCGTTTCATTGGTTTGTTTTCGTTATATATCACTCTCAATTTTGACCCTAGTACATGTATTGTTTAGAACATGATCTTCTCGTACCATGCTACTTTCGACCCTATTATATGTCAGTAAGACAAACGTGTTCAGATCAAATTTTGTGGCTGTATTAACTTTGATTTTTGGTTCGACGTTTACAATGGAATTTAATTGATTTAAAGAAAAAAACATATTTTCTCAAAGATCTCAAACAATTTAAGAGACACACCATTAGATTGAAAAAGGGGGTCTTCTCCCTCCCCCCAAAAAGCTGGCACCAGAGGTTAAAAAATATTCTGAAGAAGAATTTCGGTATAAAAAAATGTTATTAATGAAAAAAAAATGTTTTGTGATGGGGCCTGTACGAAAGAAGCAAAGGTGTACCAAAGGGGTAATCAGTATCATAAAACCGTGAAGACAAAGACAAAACCGGCAGACAAAAAATCATCACAACAAAACAAACCACATAACAACATAAAACAAACACACATAACAACAAAACCACATTCAGCAACGCGAACTCAAGTCGAAACGAGAGTGAACTCAGGTGCTCCGGAAGAGTAAGCAGTTCCTGCTTGCTATAGCACACCCGTCACGTTGCCAAAGATCGATTAAGTGTCGGTCAAATCCGGAAAGGATGACATTACAAAACTCTATGTCAAACCAATATCTGTGCTCATCTGAGAGATAGAAATCCCGTATTTGCATACAAGCACATGATGTCGTCCGTAAAATTTCTTGAGTGATGACAACAACCTGGGAGCAACGTACCCCTGTGTTAACAATTTGCTTGTCAGCCGTGTAGCTCTATCAAGGAAGTCGTTGTACTCCCCACATGCTCTGGAATAACGAATCAATTGTGATACGTAAACTCCATATGCTGGAGCGGACGGAATGTTGCTACACAGAAAGGGAAAGTTAACTATTGGAAAGTTGAAGTCATCACGTTTGTCATAGAGCTTTGTACAAAGCCTTCCTTGTGTGTCAATTTCGAGAAATAGATCCAAATATGAAGCAGACCTCCTAGAATCTGTAGTGTCCTTTACCTCAAGTTCCTTCGGATATATGAGATGTAAATAGTCACCAAATCGAGGATTGTTTAGTGAAAGGACATCATCAATATAACGAAATGTGAGATTGAAGGATAAAGCAAGTTTGCGGTCCTTTTTGTCTAGAAGTGATTGTAAGAAGTCTGCTTCATATGAATGAACAAACAAATCGGCAAGCAATGGTGCACAATTTGTGCCCATTGGGATACCTATTGTTTGCTGAAAAACACGTCCACCAAACTGTACAAATATGTTGTCGATTAGAAAGTTGAGCATTTCTATTATTTGATCTTCTGTAAATTTGTTTTTATTGCTAGACTCTTGGATGACAAAGTAAGTCTTTTTATAACCGACAACCAAATACTTGTACCTGCGTTTTCCATTCTTTTTGATAAAGCTACGTTTAATCAGCTGTGCCAAACGAGATTTTAATTGTGAATGTGGAATTGAAGTATATACTGTAGAGAAATCAAACGTTTTAATGCTATTACATGATGAAAATGACTTAGAATGGAGATTTTCCATCAGTTCTTTATAATTTTTGAGAATCCACATTTGATTGACGCCATTTCTAGAGTAACAACAATCGAAATACTTTTGAAGGCTTGATTTTATTGCCGTCAATATTGATGTTAACAAAACTGAAATCAATATATATAAATGTATATCTATAACTATTGCTGACCAGATATAAAAAAACAAGGATTCCTTCATGTTTTATATGGTCAGTTTCTGAGCAATATAAGTTAACTGCAAATTAAGTTTGGCACTGCCTTTCACTTGCAAAAGTTGATAAAGAATGACTCAAGCTTTGAGGTATATGCAAATTCACTTTCTTTTATCAAACTTTACCTTCTAAATCATGAGACACCAGCTACATGTTGTAATTTTTAACTGTAACTAGATGAAATCACAGAAAACTGAACGACATTCAAACACTAGCAATTTAAATATTTACTATAGCCAAGAATGAACACTATGAGATTGATACTTACAAGTTTTAAAGGAAAGTGCATGTATTAAAATGCTTTCATGTGTATTACTTACAGGTATGTATTTGTTGCATCAGCAGTACAAAGGTTTAGAGCTCCATTTCAGAGTTGAAAATGCATATTTACTGCATTGAAAAAAAAACTAATTCACATGAACTTCTTTATTAACATGATTCAGGGGAAGATCTAGAGTTTAAGTTAATATGAGGTATAAAGATTGTTTTCTACCTTACCATGTAAGCCAACCGCAAAAAATTGTATCTGTGTTTTTAATACAAAAACTTGTGTCAGTTTTAGGGGTGACGTACGCCTGGTATGCCTTTCCCTGGATCTTTGAATCTGCGCCTATGATTCAATCGTTAACTTATATTCAACACACAAATATGTATGAACAAAACACATGTATTAAGTGATTCATATCAATGAATTTCATAACAGGAAATTAATTCTTTATTGTGACCCATTACTTGGAAATCTTTTATCTTTTCTTTGCAATATTTGAGAAGTCTATTGGGTAACATGCAGTGTATTCAATGTTACATGGATAGAACATGTACAAATTGGATTGAAACTGTTCATTATTATCATGATTATATTTCAATTACTTTTCCCTATTTATATATGATAAAATAAGAATAATATAAGAAAATTTTCACGATTGATTAAGACAAACTAAAGTAAAATCGATTTTCTTTGTCTGATTAAATTAAAAAACTTAATGAGATGTTTATATTTTGATTAATATCTTAAAATGTAAGTCAATGCATTCTGGACCTTGTTTAGTATTTTATCTATGTAAAATAATGTCGAGTACTTTTCAGGCATGGTTGAGTACTTTTCAGACTTGATCAAGTACTTTTGAGACTTGGTCGAGTTATTTTCAGACCTTTTACAGGTTAAGCACCAGTCGAGAAAAGACATGAGTACAAGTCGAGTACTTATAGTCTGACTGTGGTCGAGTAATTTCAGAATGTCGAGTAAAAACTAGCACAGTCGAGTACAAATATGGGCCATTTCAGACTTTTAGCAGTTTGTAGTGCCTGTTCGAGCGTTTTTCTGTATTTATTTTTGTGTGTTGTGCTGTTAATGTATTTTTACTTCCCAATGCTTTGATTCAAATGCTGTTGAATAAAGGTTACTCATTGAAATATAAATATACAGCAAAACCAAATAAACTGTTTAATACCCTGTTTGGTATATTTTGTTAAAATAGTACATTATGTTACTGCATGCATTGTGATAATAAATCTTATTTTTTTCCTTTATGTTTTAAATGACAGGTGACTGTTGTAGACAGAGATTCCACTTTATCTGGTCGGCTTTGTCAATCCTATAATGACCCTCATATCACTACATTTGATGGCAAAACCTACCACTACATGGCCGTGGGCGAGTTTGTTATATATAGAAATAACAGAGGACCCTTCTGGGTAAGATATGATTATTAGTGTTATCTCTTTCAATATTATTTAGCACGTGAATTTTAAAGCAATTAAACTAAGAAAATGAGTTTGATATATAAAACCCCCAAAAAATAAATATGTAAATCACTCAATATTGTACATAAAGAAACATAACATGTTGCAGTTTTTCATATTTCTGGCATGCGCAGTTCAGGCATTTTTAACCTTCTATTACATGTAGCAAGCTCTTTGTAAATTTGTAGGTTCATGCTCTTCTAACAAACTGTGGATTTGGTTGGTCAGGTTCCTCGTGTCACTGTGGAATCGCAATTAGAAGCAGAAACTCACTGTTTGTGTTACGTACATGTCAAACCGTATCCAGGACACGATCTGTATTTCTACGTCAACCTCACAGTGAAGTACAGAGCTGCAATGCTGAAGATTTACGAATTATACAGAACGGGCAATCATATCAGGTAAATTTCCTCGTTTAAGATTTCTTCATACTAAAACTAAAGGGTACAGAAAGTAAAGTTACTTAATTAAGCAATATGATCATTTGCAAATCATTGCATTTGAAATATAAAATTTAAAAAAATATGTATGTGATTGTTTTCTCTCTTTCCATATTTGTAAAATTCTCAAATTATATCTGACGGATAGATAACATTGGCGATCGGAACGGAGATCCAATTCACAGTATCTTCACGATTTATCAGCAGGATAACTATCAAACCTTCTATTTATGATATAAATGAAGCAAGGGGACTCTGTGGTGTCCCTAGTGTAACCAGAGATCCGTCCGATGACTTTATCAACAGAGATACAGACAAAGTTTCAGCTGAAAAGGTGTTTGCTGATTCCTGGAGGTAAATATGTAAAATATTTCTTCTTGCATATGAATTAAAATTTGAATGTCAACTGACCCGTGCATTTTTATTTTAATGACATGAAACATACTTTTTAAACTATACCAAGCAAGACATTATAGATATATATACTCTGTAAAAGTTGTACTGAAATAATTTAGGGTTGCAAAAGTTTTTAAAGACAAGAATCTGTTTTGCTAGAATCGACCCTAAAGTACGACCGAACGAGCAGTTGTTCATTTCGATTCCAACATTTGAAACTGATATCGGACCTTTTACACCCGATAACGAGATTTCTCTAGTAAGGTCCGGTCATTTCTGTGTATGTGAAACTGAAACATCACATTGTAACATGACCGAGATATCAGTCACTTGCTCTGGATCCATTGATAAACCTAGTAATGACGCAACGGGAGGGTTTGTGACTTCATGTAGGAAGCAGAGCATCCGAGGCAAACGGTCAACATTCAACTTGTACTCAGGACATAATATTGCACGTCGCAGTGTTGATGATACAGATGATATAATTGACATTTCAACTTTTGAACTTGATGAAGATATAGTTAGCAATGACAATATCTCCATTGATGTAAGCATTTATATTACTTAGTTAATTGTATTCTTAGTTTCTTTTAAAAATGTTACCAGTCATAGAAACTTGTTGAAGCTAGACATGCTCGATGTTGTATTGTGATGCAAATAGGCATTCAAATGATAGAAGCCTGAGAAGTCTAAGAGACAAAATCAGGTTACGTTTAGCACAAAAGCAAATAAAGCATACATATACATTTAAATAAAGCTACAATCAGCTAAGGGAACAAACGTCGAAATTCAGTTCAATAAGATGCCTCAAATTGTTTTCAGTTGACAATATACATTTTTATCACAGGCGTCGCATTGACTACGATTGATTTAGACAAGGTCTAATCCTGTAAAGAACGAAATAAAAAACTCTGTATGACCAACCTACATTTATAATGACCTGAAAAAGTAGAAATGATGGAAACCCCGCGTTGTCTATGTGCAAATAATGTTTTCAATTTCGTGGTGTGGTGATGACAAGAACATCGAACAAATTTTGATTCAGACGTATCGCCGTATGAATGAAACCAAATATATATAAGCTCAGAAATAAGGAATAAGTTGAGATACGTTAGAACCCTATTAGCTGGAGCGGACACAACATTGCTACACAAAAGGTTAAAGACGGGAAAATTGAAGTCATATGGTTTATAAATATGTCTTCCTTGAAATGAAATTTAAAATGAGTATCCAAATACAGCTTACTTCCTAGAAACAGAGAGGTACCAATGTGCATTCAGATATAAAAGAATTGAAAGGGCAAAATACAAAACCATACAACATAATCGATAACAGCAACAAGAAAGACAGATAATACAACGTACACAGGTTGTAACGATAGTGAACTTAGTGCTGCGGATGAGTGAACATGATCATGTGTGGGGTTTCGGTTTTTTTTCGAATTCATGGTTGGTAGTCAAAGCTTATCTGCTTTCAACTTACAACAGATTACTTTCAAATTATAACTGTTTTCAGGATGCTAAATTTAGAAATGGTTGGACAGAGGGAAAGGCCAATGAAAAATGTTCTGAAAGAATAAAATCTGGAAACATTGCAAAGATATTTGGGCAATTCGGTGGAGTGTCAATTGATGACTATATCGATTCCTGTATTTTGGATATAAAAGTAAATCTATATGAACCTTTTAAGTCTTTCAAACAAAATTTAGAGACTCATTACATAGTTGCATATCTTTATTTATTAATTCATCTTTTTGTACCTGGCCCTTTTAGGCTTCCTACTTCTTTTTTTCTGATTTGAATAAAAAAATGCATAATGATAGAACTCTTTTAGTGGTTAGCTTTAACAATTTGTCAATTGCACAGGTCCTCCAAGGGCAGCGCCAAACCCATTTAAATCCTCCGAACTTCATTATATTTTTTTCAATAGATCAAAGATATTGGACAACATAACAATAAACTATTTGTTTTTATATGATAAAACGTCAGTGTGTCTATATGGATAATGTTTTGGGAGACTTTGTAATATTTTCACAATAACAATTATTACTTTTCTGCATTCACTTTAATTTGCTCAGTAATGCTAAGTTATGTTTCATCCATAACGTATTTATATATGTGTCGATGAAAAAGCCATACTAGTAATGAAAATCATGGTTTTTAAAACTTGCTAATATTTGAAACTTAAGCTTAATTTATAGCTTAACGACACTCAGCTTTTGCTATCAATCGCTAAAGCTTATGGTGTGTAGTGTGTTTTTCCGATCCTGTGTGGTTACATGACCAAAATAAACCAATGTTGAAAACCCACTCCTATATTGCAATAAATAAATGTCTTTGTTTTACTTTCTAATGTAATAGATACATTATACGCTTTTTAATCAATTTGAATGTTTTCAGATGACAGCAACTACTGAATTCCTCGAGGATACGATAGGTGCTATTAAGACATACATCCTGATAGAAGTGCTACGTAATGAGACGATCCTGAATTCTGCATTTGATAATGGAACAGAGACCATTCTAGAATACATAACAAACCAATTATGTCCCCGAAATTGTAGCTTACATGGAACATGTTATATAGGTAGTTGATAGAATGACGAGAGATGAAAATAATGAATTAATTCTAGAATAAGCCCAATTCATATTTTGATAATGGTTACCAGTGCTGTCAATAAGGTTTTGTTCTTCGGCCTTTTTTATTAAAGCTGCTATCGGCGTTAATCATTATAATTGAAAAAAGACGACAATGAGATGTCGAATAAATGTACGCGACACAACCCACATAAACAAACGGCAATTTAAAACAGCCCTAATGGAAGACGTCCCCCAGTCTTTAACATGACCAGTAGTTTCTACAGGTCGTCGTGCATACAGTTCTTAAGATTCATCAAAAATATCAAGACTATCACCAAAAGACCCATTTCTATGCATAGAACAATTAACACAAAAGGCACAGGAAGATTCGGAAGCTTTGACAAGGGTCCCTGTTGTAGGACAGGCACATATAAAATGTGACGGGGCTAAACTATTTTTTGGGGACCAAATTCCCCTGTTGATAATTCTTAAGCACAAAATAACAAACAGTAAAAATCTAATCGATAAAATGCAATTCAACATGAGAGAATCTGAAACAAAAAGACAACAA
Organism: Arcuatula senhousia; assembly: GCA_963971305.1. Taxonomy (NCBI): domain Eukaryota; kingdom Metazoa; phylum Mollusca; class Bivalvia; order Mytilida; family Mytilidae; genus Arcuatula; species Arcuatula senhousia. The sequence goes on from OZ020303.1 coordinate 72,693,578, forward strand.
GAAAAAAAAACGAGACATAGAGGAACTCCCTTGAGAACACTCTCTGTTACTGTTAGCTAAAAAGCAACTATCGACTAATGAACAGATAGATGCACACATAACCTGTATGAAAGTTAACATAAAGTTAACTTTGTGACTGTTTTCCATGTCTGCTCGTGTCTGCTATAGCAAACATCAAAGTTAACTTGCGTTTACTCATGACTGGTCAAAGCAGACTTGCGACAGCTTTTCTATGACTGGTCATAACCAGTCACTAAGTTGTGACTTTTTTAACCAGACCAGTCATTGCAACGAGTCTGCTGTACATGGACTCTGTTTAATAATGCAAGGGTTTAATTTGACTGCTTTTTAAAACAGACATGGAATTATGACTGCTTTTCAAGTTAATTTGGAACCAGTCGCGCGTCTGCTCAAAGCAGTCGCATGACCAGTCACAAGTGAACTTGAAGTTAACTTGATGTCTGTTTTTCAAGTTAACTTACCGTACAGGTTATGTGTGCACCCATCTTTAAAACAGTCAAGTATATCGATTTTAAATCCAACTCAACACTTCAGACAATTAATTATTTAGTGAATCGACTTCTCTCATAACCGACACACTTGATTGCTGCAATGCTCAAAAGTTAAACACGTATAAAATGCAAAAAAAATGTAATTTTAAGAAAGAATTATTTTTTATTTCTATCAAAGAAGACTTATTTCAAAGATTTAACCAAAAATTATCGTATCCTTTACTAAAAAAAATTAAGCCAATTTTGTATTCCCAAAGGATTGTTTATGAATTTGTGTGCTTCATAAGCTACAACGTTTCCATAGAAATGAGGCTTTAAATTCCGTTTATAATAAAACAGCGACGTGTACAATTATTTTTTAATAAGAAAACGATATGTATTGAAGAATTTTGTGAAAGATTTAACTAATTGTCCCCCGCCGCAACGCGTCGGAGGGACTTAGTAATGGTCTCCGTCCGTCCGTCCGTCCGTCTGTCCATCCGTCCGTCACGTTTTTTGTGGGTGCAACTCCTCGGACACTACTGAACCGATGTTGCTGAAACTTTACACACTGATAGGGTACAATTAGCAGATGATCATCCCATATTTGAAATTTTCAAAATGGCCGCCGTTTATATGGAAACGGAAGAAAGGTCAAAATATAGGACATTCAATATCTCGGTTACCTAGGTGCACAAGGTTCTGAAATTTTGTAGGCTGATAGAGCAAAAGGTAATCTATAATAATACGAAAACAAATTTGAAGGGATATTTACGGTTTTTGAGTTATTTACGAATTTGTGATTTTTCAGTCCGAAAAATGGGACTTTGTCAAACGTTTTTGAGGGTGCAACTCCTCGGACACTACTGAACCGATGTTGCTGAAACTTTACACACTGATAGGGTACTGTGAGTAAATGATCATCCCATATGTGATTTTTTCAAAATGGCCGCCGTTTCCATGGAAACAGGGAAGAAAGGTCAAAATATAGGACATCCATTATCTCGGTTACCTAGGTGCACAGGGTTCTGAAATTTTGTAGGCTGATAGAGAAAAAGGTACTCTATAATAATACGAAAAAAAAAATTGAAGTGATATTTACAGTTTTTGAGTTATTAACGAATTTGTGATTTTCCGGTCCAAAAAATGGGACTTTGTCATATCAAACATTTTTGTGGGTGCAACTACTCGGATACTACTGAACATATGTTGCTGAAACTTTACGCACTGATAGGGTACTGTAAATAGGTGATCATCCCATAATTTGACAACCTATTTCTATCGTTTCTCAGAGAATATATTGCTTAAATTGACATACCACACAACTTTTATGCGGCGGCGGGGGACACATGGCTACGCGTAGCAATCTTGTTTGTGATATCGACTACTGTAGATCCGAGCACTGTGTAATATAAACTCCGTAAAATGGCGATAGGGGTACATCTCCTTCTAAAAAAAGGAAAGTTTATAATAGGAATGAAAAGTCAGCAAAACATCACATAATGAAGATAACATGATATACATGTGTATTTTTCATTTAAGACAGGTTAATATCAATATAAATCATCTATTTTCAAAACACTTAATTTTGTTTGCATTTATTTTTTCGAGGGTTCCGTTAATGTGTTTTCATTGCACTTTTTAGGGAAAAAGGAAAATTTTGTAAATCTGAAAAAAAACAATGATTATCAAAAAAAATATAAATCAAAATTACAAAAATTTGGCAATCTATTCTACTACCCTGAACCGGTTTCGTCTATTTAAGAAAAATCAGAGGTATTCTTCCCCATACAAATTAAAATGCCCAACACTATAATACGATGCAGGTTAAACCTGATAAGCTCCCGAATATAAAGTAACTTTCTTTTATAGGAGTGTATATATATTAATGGTGCTTCATACATGTACTTAAATTAAATCAAGAACTTATCGTTACGTTCAAATTACAGCCAGTAACGTAAGCTCTGCAATAGAACAAGGAAGTGAATCACTGCGGACCTCGCAAAGACCACCCTTAAAAGAACTTCTACTTTCATTTTCGAATGAGTGAAAATAACAAAAACATTTTTGTTTACTGAGGACAAAGTAAATGTAATGATTGCAGGGAATTAAATTTGTCTGCTGAATTATTCAAGTGAAAATGCAACGCTTTTTTTTTGGGGGGGGGGGGTCTTGTTTCACGAAAATTAGATAGACAGGTTCCCGCACTTCTGTCATTTTGTATTGATGGACGCGACCTCTAGTGATAGAATGGACGCCAGTAATTTTTATTAAATATGCCTGAAGTCCTATTTTTTATTTTAAATTCTTTACATTTAAAAAAAAATCATAGCTGGAAATACTTGAAATAATTATATTGATACAATAACTATGTTTATTATTTTTTAGATTGAAAATTACAAAAAAAGGAATTTAATTTTGCATTTCGTGTTATTGGGTGCGGAATTCTGACTAGCTTATACGTCTTCTGGTTTAAGGCATCATACTCAGTCAATTACGCGCCCACTATGCGGGAGCTTATGAATATGAACTGCCCAATAGAACAAAATGCATGTATTCCAGACTGAAAAACCAAATTATAACTAAGATCATACTCATTTTGCTAGTACAATACAAGGTACAAATGCGGGTGTCAATAGATCAGAACCATATATTTAAGATTTTTTTCTATGTATTTCAAAAAAGGCCAGGAGAATAGTTCAAAAGACAAACTTTTCTTAACATGTAATATGTATAATTTAAACTCACAAAGGTTTAAAACGTTCTTTCCATATGTGATGTTATGATAAAAGAAAAGATCCATCTGTCAAATGTAAAGTATTGAATACATTGTAGATTCAATTATATATCTTATAGTTATTGCTTATTGAGAAAATGTATTATCAATAATATAATTGTTCTTTGTTTAAAATTTAGGTATATGTAGTTGCTTTGATGGATTTGTGGGTGATGACTGTTCAGAAGATGGTACATTACCTCCTATGAATATAAGTCTACCAGCCAGTGGTCTGTGTGGAAAGGAATCCCGAGCATGCAAAAGAACCAACATTTTCGGACAGTTTTCAACACAAAATGTTTCATGTAGGATACAATACTCACAGGTTAATGTTATAAAAAGAATTATAAAAAGAAAATCAGATTATCGGAGCATTTTTCTTTTAAATTACGGCGACAAACTGTTATTTCGCCATCTTTATCCTGTAGTATTTATCCCACACTGTGCATTCTCTAGACCAATCTTGCAAAACACCAATCATAAATACTTATATCTAAAAACTAAACTTTCGGACTCTTGTATGTATTTGTTGTTGCATGTTTCGTGTAAAATCTATCGATAGATGAAGTGCTCTCTAGAAAGTTACTTTACATGTACGTCTGTTTTTCCATCTGTTTCGTTTTCCGTGAATTGAACTCCTTTTATACTCATGATTATAAAATGGCGAAGTTTGGTCATTAGAAGTCATTTTACTCTGCCTCATTTCATATTTGACCATATATACAGCCTTAAGACAGAATAATGTTTTTGTTGACAATTTGTAAGACTGGTTTTGGATGATATAAATCATACGTGTGTCATTACAAAGTGCATAACCGTGAGTAGTGAGCATTAGGGAAGCAGATCGTGTTCCATTTCTTAACAGTCTATGCATGGCGGTTGCGGTCATATCATAATACAATAAGGAATAAGGTACGATTAAAAATCATTTTATTCTTCAGGAAATTTTATGTATAATTGTTTTCTGTATGATCTAAACATTTTGTAGCATTTAAATTAAAAAGAAGTGAGTTTTTTTTAGATTTCAAATAATACAGTTACATATATCGAAGACAAGACCGTCAAAACAGAATATCGAAACCCATATATGGTAACAGTTAACCTTGATATGGACTCAAGGGATAGACAAGCGGCCACTGAGACGCCATATCTTACTGTTTATAAGTATGATCTCAGTCTTTCTAATGACGGAACAACGTTTGGGGAAAGTGTTATGTTTCTTGCCTTCAACGAAAAATGTATCTCCTGTGATAATACAACGAAAACTTGTACAATAATAGTGAGTACATGTTTGTGTGTACTGAATAGAGGGCTACAAAGTATTGTGTCTGATAATAAGTACTTGATTACAGAGTTTGTGTTTTTTGTTGTTGTTTTTTTTTAATGATTTTGATTGTATTATAAATACTGTTGTAATAGTATCAAAAATAGAATTTGTCTTTAAAAATGCATATACAATTTTATAACTTTATAACATCTTCAGTTAACTAATATTCTTCACAAACGCAAAGTTGAGACAAAAAAAAAGTTACGTTGTAGAAAATGAATTGAATTCTTCCTACTAGAAATTACAACACTTAAAGCAAAAAACGTCAACGATAATACATACATTGCAGGTTTGCTACCGTTTACATTAGATATTTGTATTCAGTAAAAATCTAATTGCAAAATCATTGATAACTCTTGAAAAACATAGAATAAAAGCAATACGGTATTTGACTTTGTAGAGTGCTTGTCCTTACATCGAAACATCAGAACCGACTTCAGTCCAGGAGCAAACGTCAGGTAGTATTAACTATTCATTGCTTGAAACAAAAATTACAACAAATTCATATATTTTGCTAAGCCTTGCGAGCGTTTTGTCTGTTTAAAACTCATCAGAGACATTCTACCTAAAAGATTTAAAGTGCCAACAACTTTGTGATATGGAGAAAATATAACAATTAAACTAAACTATTCAAAATGGAACCCAAATTATGGCTAAGATAAATCGATACCTTGGGGGTGGAAAGGGGGTATTGAATCCCCGCTCCCCGCCTCCTTTCTCCCCGCTCCCCGCCCCCTATCTTACCGCTCCCCGCCCCCGTTGAAGTTTCTCCCCGTGTCCCGTCCCTGTTTCATCCGTTACCAGTTATATTCTCAACGTAGTATTATAAGACTTTATATAAACATGATAAACATGATAAAAGCGTTTGAAACATGATAACTATTTGTGGTACATATTTGCCTCAAGTCCAGTCTCTTTAAAATCAAACCTTCAATGTCGCTCCCCCTTTTTTTGCTATGTCCGCTCGTTGAAGCGGACATAGCACAAAAAAGGGGGAGCGACATTGAAGGTTGATTTTAATGAGACTGCCTCAAGTCTTGATCTACCCCGAACGGTATTCTCTAGATGATCATCACCATTGATCGAAAACTACGCTGCTACCTGCCACTATTTTCAAGGATACCAATATTAGACAGTCTATCAACCAAGACTGCCTTAATATATACGCTAGCCATTTTCGGTAAATTAATGCCTCAGTCAATTATTGTAAAAAATAGAATAAAAACTACAGCAAAGTTCCAGACAATACGTCTGACGCGTGTTTCGTCTATTCAAGGCTCATCATGCAAAGGCACTCTTCCAAAAAAATTCCAAATTGAAAATCCCGAACACTATACGAATGTAAAGAGCGAAATATAACAAGAAAACCAAAAGTGCCGGACGTGAAAAGAAATTATGACTAAGATCAAATTATGTTTGGGCTAGGAAAAACCTTAGGGCTTAGATAAACCATCAGATTTCAAAACAACGGATTTCTTTTTCTATTAATCAATTTAAAACGTTAGAAAAAAGAAGGATATGGTGGTTGTGCGTGACAAAAACGCACACAATGCCCACAATATACATAAAAAATCCACTTTTTAATATCCATAATTTCGTTTATAAAACATGTCAAAATAAAACCCACATATCGCAGACATACATGTATATTTCTTTGTGCGACTTTGTGTTCGAACTTTGATGTCACTTTTTTATAAGAATTAAGGTAACAAAAAAACTACCGAACATCTGAAATGTCCATTGGAAAAGACAAATCAAGGCAAACACACCAGAGAAATGGAAGATCGCAATGGTCCTGACTTGATATCGGTATTTCAAAGAAAACGGTGGGTTGAACCAAGTTTTATGGCATAAAACCTCCCTCTTCCATTTGAAAATACGTAAAAACTTTGCACTTGAAGTGTTCACAAAAAGACATTGTTATGAAATACATTTTTTTATGAATCACAATTTATGACCTAACACTTCTTTGCCTAACACTCTTTCCGTGTTGTTCCCTAAAGCATAAAAGTGCATTGATGTGATCGTCTGGTAGCTTGTGGTTACGATAATGAATGGCTTTATTTGCCAAACATATATAAAAACCCTTACGGGTTCTGCAAATACAAAAAATCACAAATATCATATACAAATAACATATACAGAAACAAATGGTTTTACATACATTTTTGTAATTATGTGATATGAAAATTACTTGACCTGTATAGACCTCATTTTCGCAACTCTTAATATTGCTTTATGCAATCGATGATAATGGGCAATATATCCATATCATAATTTAAAATAAATAAAAGTTTATTGGTAGAATTAAGCTGGCTAAAATATGGGTATTTAGTACATATCATGTTAAAGAAGTTATTTCGTATGTTATTATTTATTTGGAAGTCCAAAAAGAAATGTTTCTCGTCATCTAAGACCGTGCATATTTGCAAAATCTTTCTTCACGAGGTGTATTTTTGTATCTCCCACCCCTGTGAAATGGTTATGAATAATTCATGAATATTCATGAAGAGTTCATGAATTATTCATGAACATTTCAAGAATAATTCATGAACTGCAAATGGAACAGCATTTCATGAATGTTTTAATTCATGAAAAATGCATGAAGATAGTGATCCATGAAAATAATTGTTCATGAATTGTTCATGAATATATTTTGTTCATGAATGACCATGAATGCAATCAATTTCATGGAAATTCATGAACATGACGTTCCATTTGCAGTTCATGAATTATTCTTGTAAAATTCATGAACATTATTCAGGTAAGGTTCATGAAGATATTCATGAATATTAATGAACCAAAATTGTGCATGAATCATGAATTATTCATGAACAATTCATATTTATGAACTGTTCATGAATATAAAAATGCATGAATGTGACGTTCCATTTGCAGTTTATGAGTTATTCATAATATGTTCATGAATAATATTCATGAAATATATTCATGAATAATATTCTTGATAATTATGTTCATGGATGTTCATGAATAATATTCTTGATATGTTCATGAATAATATTCTTGATATGTTCATGAATAATATTCTTGATCATGAAGACAGATTTCTGTAGTATTTAAATTTTATTACTCATATACACACCGTTTGGAAACAGGCAATGCCCTATTTAGTTTAAATAACAAAAGAAGATGGGTCAAATACAGAAATGGCCGGAAATTGTTAAATATAATGTTGGTAAGCAAAGGACATGAAAACAAATCCCATGGTATGGGACCACTTGTTGATGCTGTATACCAAATATCAAGAGGCTGTGATAAGTGGTTCCCGAAAAAACTGTTACGAAAATTCTCTACAAATGACTATTAATGTTGAAAATTTCGACAAACAGGAAGTAGGTGAGCAACAAACCTGACTGATAGTAGTTTAATACATGTACATGGATCAGATAAAAAACCAATATAATTGCCAAATAATCCTTATATAGTGTTGGGGAATCGAAAATATTTAATAATCGATCATCAGAAATAATCCAAAAATCACAATCGATATTTCGATCATAAAATCGGACTTATTTTTGATGAAAATGATAGAATTTACTCTCCAAATTAATGTAATTCTCGCCAATATTCGCATAAATTCACTAAAATCTATTATGTTTCAATTAATCGATTATAGATTTTATAATCGATTAGTAGCATCGGCAGCCCATTTCGATAAGATTTTCCGATAAATTGATTAATCGGAACATCACTATCCTTATCCATACCATGGCAAACAAAACGGTAACTCGAATGATCCAAGCCCTATCCGTCTTCGCATACTTCGGCGGGACAGGGCTTGAACTCGTCCAATGGAAATTCTCCGTCACTCGCTGTCCAGTTCAGACAGCCAATCACAATCCTTTTAATGATGTTAATTAATTAGTTGATAAGATTAGTTTGATCTTTTCTAAAACAGATATGACAAAAAGGGGTGAATTATGTGATAATTAATAATAAATTAATGATAATGAATTTTATCTACACTTATCCTAAGAAATTTTGGTAAACACAGTATGCTGATCTGACAAATTTTGACGAATTATTATCGTATGAGCATTCAGGCGTTAATGTAGTGACTGTAAGAAGCGAAATATAACGACTGTATTATTCGGGTTAACAAAACGGTAGTCCTCTTTAGAAATATAGCGCACGGAGTCTTTCGCTGAACGTCATAAAGTTTACGGGGAAATCAAATCTTTCTTTAAATTGCGTACATGTAAAGGGCATCTTCTATTTAGTAAAAATAACAGCATGAGAATGTTTCTTACCGTAAATGCCGAATTCATTTCCCACACAAACTCCGGAAATCCAACTCGGTAGATGCACCCAAAACTTCTTAGCGAACCAATATCTCGTAAACTTTTGGAAAGTACAGAAGAACATCTTGCCTTCAACAAATAGCGTATAGCATAACGTCATTACTGACGTCATTTAGGGTATAATAGGAACGGAACGGACAGTTTCCGCATAAGGGTGTTTTCACTAAGGTCCGCAAACATCATGAACATTCATGAACAGTTCATGAAATTCCATGAACGTGATAAATTCATGAAAAAGCCATGAAAAATTCATAAAAGGCCTTTTAAGAACTGTTTATGAACTTTGATGAACGTGATAAATTCATGAAAAAACCATGTAATTTCATAAAAGACCTTTTATGAACTGTTTATGACCTTTGATGAACATGATAAATTCATGAACAATCATGAAATTTCTTGAATAATTTTTCATGAACTGTTTATGAACTTTTGATGAACATGTTAAATTCATGAAAAAATCATAAAATTCCATGAAAAAAAATTGAGAACCTTAATGAATATCTTCGATTCATGAAAAAGCATTAATGTTCATAACAGCTCTTTCATGAATGTTTTATGAAACTTGATGAATTTACCAGGATTCATCAAATGTTCATGAATATTCTTTAAAGTCATTTAATGCATAGTTCATGAACAAAATTCATGAACTCTTTTTTATGAATTAGTCTATGAATTTTTATGGACTGTTCATGAATATTCATGAATATCTATGAAAATGCATAAAGTCATGCATTTCACCTCGCAGGGGCAATTTCAATTTAAAAATATTAATGGTCATTGATGAGGAATTTTGTAAGAATTTTTCTACTATTTATATTTGAGGTTTTTAAATAATCTTCAGGTTTGATATTCGATCTTAACTTGCTGTTAAGAAATAATTTAGAAGTGTTATAAAAAATTTAAGATTTTATCCATGAGAACTTCATTGTATTTTTCAGTAATAATTTTTTATAAGTGTTTTTGACTTTAAATTTTAGTTCTTTATACACTTTACGTGGACACTCAAAATCTTCTTGGTTTAGCTGAAACTGATTCATAATAGAAGTGGCAAAGCTAAACCATGTATAATATCCTCGTTGCTGAGATGTTTGTAAACCAAAAATTCCTCCTTCACTAGAGGATTAATATTCTGAGAATTAACTCTCGTATAAAAAGTAGTTAATTGTGTTTTAATGAAAGACTCTAGAGGCAACCTTCCTAGTTCTGCTTTTGAAGCAATATTACTAACTGTTTTTCGTACACCTAAAACACTTTTACAGAACTTATTATAATAAATCGGGAATAAAAAAATGCGCATTAAAACATCACTTAATGTTACTTTTGGCAAGCAAAATACAGATTGTATCATGATAGATTAAGAACATACAATAATGACACAATTGTCCACAATTATGAAGCATGTACAAACATCTAAAACGGCACACCACCGACCATGCTAAAATACCACCGATTTTTCCACCATGCACCATCCCCCGTCTATTTTAACACCGCTCCCCGCCCCTTCAGCCACCGTATCACCGTCCCCCCTTTCCACCCCCACATACCTGGGGTAGGAATTTAAAATTTACGCGAAAAAAAAATTATTAGTAATTTATCCTTGGCATTTTTTTATTCCAGTAAAACATTGTTTACATGTACGTGTCGTAATAAATTGTATCAGCACAAATAAGATATGTATCTTATTAGCATTTACTTAACATGCTGTAATATAATATATCTTGTGTGAAATTGTTTCTCAGTGCACTTGGGCTGATCATTTTGTTCTTGTTTTATGCAAATAAATATAATGTTAATTTACTTCAGTTTTGTCTAGCCTGGGAAGCAAAGCGGGACATAGGTGTTACTTTACTGGCGGCAGCGGCGTTAACTTTTTGGGTAAGGTTTTATGAGCACCTCCATATCTCAAGAACTATAGATCTAAGTTTGATGAAACTTGATATGCCCCAGCAGTAGCTTAGTACAGTTGCATCCCCATCTTTACATCTTCACCTTGATTTTCGGATTAGGTGACTTTAACAATTTTCAATACATATAATAGCAATGTTAAGGTTTTGCGAGCACATCCATATCTCAAGAAATATAAGTCTTAGGTTGATGAAACTTGCTATGCATATGCCCCGGTTGTAGCGTAGCACAGTTGCATCCCTTTTGTTATCTTGACCTTGATTTTCCGGTTGGATGACTTTCACTATTTTCAATATATATAATGGCAGTGTTGAGGTTTTATGAGCACTACATATGTCAAGAACTATAGGTCCTAGGTTGATGGAACTTGGTATGCATATGCCCCAGCAGTAGCTTAGCACAATTGTGTCCCCATCTTTACGCCTTGACCTTGATATCCCGGTTGAGTGACTTTGAAAATTTTCAATACATATAATAGCAATGTTAAGGTTTTTCTAGCACCTCCATATCTCAAGAACTTTAAGTCCTAGGTTGACGAAACTTGGTAAGCATATGCCCTAGTAATAGCTTAGCGCAGTTGAATCCCTATCTTTTGACCTTGACCTTTATTTTCTGGTTGAGTAAACTTTGATAGTTTCTATTGCAATGATTAAGTTCTATAAACACCTTTTGATCTCAGAAGCAAAATTCTTATAAATCCAAAATATAGTGGAAGTAAGAAAGAATTATTGTTTCTGATGGTGCCGGCAGCCGAGACAAACTTAAGTGTAAACTCTTGTTCATAACGGTCTTTGGCTCATTATGTTACAGTGACGACATCAGTAAATCAGTAAATAGTTTGTGAAGTGTGAAATGATTAGGACACGTTGACTTAGCTAAGGAAGATGCTTAAGTCTTTTTTTAAGAATGAATTAAATGCTACTGGTCAATAGACACATTCTATTAAGAAGTGGTCATGTGACCAGCAAAAATCAAACTTCAAATTACCGTATTACTTTGTTCTACAAGGTTTCTAGTATTAAAAAAATATTTTCAATTTTTTTCTTAATTACATTCTTAAGACTTATGCTTTGATTTAAAATCATTTGAACTATTCTTTTGAGTAAATGTTTGTTTTATCTTAATAATAGATATCATTAAACCAAATGAAATGGTGAGTTTCTGCAATTTTGCAAAGAGAAATAATTTGTGTCAAAATATGACATTTTGGGTCACTTTTTGCATTCTTTTTCTCAATATCAGAAAAAAAACAAAATGGTAAGCATCCTTTTTCTTTTCTTTTTTTAACTGCATTATTCAAGACTAAATATAAAAAAAAAATACAAAAATTCATTCACAAATATTTTATACAGACACGAAATTCCTTCAAATCGATAACTTTCTTTAACATTCCAATGAAAATCAACCCGACATTTGAGTTATTTATATCAAAAATCAAGTGGGAAACATATCCTTTTCAAGTTAAATTTCAAGGAACATTGCCATAACGCATCCATTGACAAATTTGAAAAAAAATGGTGCATGTGGCATGTACCCCCTAACTTGTGTCAAATGTCAATTTGCTGCGATGATCTATCGTCTTTATTTTACATTATATAGGTTTCAGCTTGTCTATTTGGGTTATTGTCGTGGGCTCTTGTGCAGTAGCTGTCGTCGTAGCCATCATCACGTGTACTGTTTTAGGAAGCAGAAACAGAAGACGTGAAAGGTATAGAAAATAAAAAGAAATTTAAATGAAATAAAACGGGTTCGTTTTGGGATGTCGATTTCCTCTATGTTTTATTGGCATGGCCTGTGTTATTAGTTTCATACATTTAAAAGTCTACAATAGCGGATGAAGGAATGGTGAGTTATTGTTTTTCTTTCAATCAAAATGATAACCAATAGGTGTTCAAATATCAGAGGTCTGAAAAGTCAAGTCAAGGTCATTCTACACGTAAAAAGACGACGCAAAAACTACACCTAATAAAACAACTGATAAAAACTGTTATAAGCAACGCCATATCGCGATGATACAAGAGTAAACTCGGGTTCGAAATAGCAATACTAAATTCATAGTATGAAATTTTAAAAAGTCTGTTCATGATGCACCACCACTTAAGTCAATAAATTGTTTAACAATTTGAACTCAATGGGTTTTATAATTATCTTTGTATACTTACCTTTTAAGTTCAACGACATATGAATAAGACCAGCAATGCGACTAGTGACTGGGACGTTTCCCAAGTAGAAATGACACAGAGACCAAAACCAAATATAAAATTACTATAAGTGAGATGTGAAACACATTTTAATTTGTTTGGATGTTTAAACACTCTTTTCTTTATCTTAGATTATGGTGTGAATATTTTTTGTTTACTTTTTAACATATTTGATATGTTTGGCTTTCTTCAATTCCTTTTCAAAGATGTCAGGTATAAAATGATATATATTTGTATTTATAGTCGCTTTTGATGTGTCAAGTATAGCATGTATTATTAAATTAATCAAAATCTATATTTATTGACTGTATTTGTTTGTACGACAACTTTTGTGAAACAACATGCGAATAAAAATTGAATGACCGCTTCTCCTAGAATGTATTAATATTTCAGTTTTTTTTTCAAAATTGTCAATTTCATAGGGCAGATGATTTTCACCTTCCGACTGGCAACTGTGTTCAATTTTAGAAAATCAAAATCTACTTCTTATATAACGAGCTCTTAAGTTTTAAGAGTATGTTTAGATATGCACGTGTATTACTATCTTGAATTTGCCTCACTTTTTTATGTTGCATAGTTAAAATGACAGACCTAGCCTGAGAGCATGAAAACTGTTAAATCCGCGACAAAATAAATTCACTTTTAAAAGCACGCAATGCTTAAAAAATGTTTTATTGTTGTTTAAGATTTTTTTCTTGCCAACAATTTCAAGATGTGAGGATTAGGATGAACAAGGAATCGATTTGATGTTGCTTAATGCATGTTATATGCAACCATAATTTGAATAGTAAAAAAAATACTTAGCTCAGTGCTGCTTGAACTTCAATATCCTATATGATTACCATTCGAACAAGCGCTGAAACCATCTGCTATTGATATATGTACGTGCATTAGTACTTATAAAACATTGCATATGATTTTAGTTAGAATTCTGTAGTTTTATGAAGGATGTCTAAGCCAGAATTAATGTATTAAATGTTTGGGTTTTTAATTGAATTATTTAATGTCTTATCGGTCAAAATATATTAAAGCTAATGCAAAAAGGCTATCTGTAACAGTCACTAAAATTGTTCATAATAACTCAACAGCATGATTTTTTTGCAGCAGTCTTTGTTAACATACAATTCCTATTGATATATATTAGTCAATATTGAATTTTTACATTTTGAGTGTTTATTTCTTGGAAACGCCAGTCTTTGTTTTTATAAGGTCATTACTTTGGTTTGATATAGTTTAGCTTCGAATGCACTTAACTTATATCTTTGTAATGGAATAAAATGTCCAAATAAAATACCTAATAGTAAAGTACCTAATCTGACATAAAACGATAATCTTGAAGACACAGTAATACACAAGGCTGTCATTTGTTTACAATGTAATGCGAGGGATTTAGTTTAGACACCATGTGAGCAATACAATATTTGTCGTTACATGTATTCATTTTATATAATTATATCTTTTATATCAATTACTTCACTGAGCTGTACGCAACACCATTTATATACATATACTATCTTTTAAAGACCCTTGATTGAAAATTTCGTTATAAAAGTATGTAAGCTTAAGTTTAACGAGCATGTCGTCTGAGTGTAGATAAATACATATATACTTTTCGTGACGTAAGTTTTTAACTACAATTATTTCTGTTTCTGTTCTTCTTTTTTTAAATGAGAACTTTAACTCGAACTCGATGATTACATACATCCATGAGCAAAATCACACATGAATGTTTTATTAATATCTGTCGTCTTGTGGCGTCCTGAGTTCCAGTTGTGTCCCACACGATTATTTTGGGGAACTACTTGCCGCATGATTTTTATACTTTGCATGAAAACAGAGTAAAATGATTGAATTTTAAAAATTAATTACTTTCTATTTGCCGAATATTGTAGATACAAAGTAGCTGGTATACAAAAAACCCCTCGCACTTTTTCAAGAAACTGTATGATTTTGGCTACACCTTCATACTAAATTACTTTATTGTGTAAAATGATTTTGTGCAGGTACTCATCTACTGCCTGTTTGACAATAGTTTCGCAAAGGCAAATGTGTAAGCTTAACGCCGCATCAGCACGAAATCATGAGATAAACATGAAAAGGGGATAAAATTAACATGAAATTAGGAAGAAGTGAGAACTAAAAGCTAGCAGTAAGTTTCTGGAAAAGGGAGGGATTAGTAAGACCGAAAAATTTAGCCTCTTGCAAGGGGATCTCTTATCGAGATATGCAAGGGAAGTGGTGACATATTCCCAACACAGTGCAACACTATAGTTTGCAGTCAGATTAACCGCATCATAGCCTGACGACCACGACAGTCATTAAACAGGGCTGCCCCATTCAACCACCCTCTATGCATTGTTGGCAAAGGGTCCTAGCCTCACATCAGTTTTTTGTGCTATTTTGTGAAGTCGTGCATCTGAAGCAATCACTGATTTCAAAGCTTTCATTTATGTCAAAATAGTTAATTTAGAATGACAAAACACTGATGTAATAAAAATTCCTTTCTTTCTACAAGAGATAACTTACATGACTTATATCTATAACTTTAAAATGGCAGATGGTTGGTATTTATGTTACGGTCATGTTACAATGTATCTTGAAATGACCAATTACAATCAAGCAGTTTTTTATTCAAAATGTTTGAAGTATTAGTGTTTCGTTTTATTTATGATAATAACATTGCATCGATTTAACGTCAATAAAAATGTTATTTAACATTTTAGAGTAGAATGGAACAAAGTTCTGAACTTGGATAATCAGTTTCAGATATCCAAGAAAAAAGACAGACCAGCATTTATCAAGAAAATAGAAGATCTCAATGGATTGCGCTTGTTATAGACAATTTAAAAGTGATGGTTGAAAAGACCAGGTTTTACGACAACTAACATATCTCATTCAATGAGATATAAGTAACACAAAACAAACTATGGCTGTGAGACAAAATGAGGATAGCCGGGTCCTCTGTCTGTGATAGAATTTTGATTTTTTTTTATCTACAAATGACAAATTTTGAAAAAAAAACTTTTTTACAAACAGTTTGAGACGTAGTTTTTAAAACAGTGCATTCATTTCCTCAAAGTTTGTTATAGTTTATTTCTAGTCAGCATTTCTGCTTCCTTATATACAGATATAGCTAACCATACAGTTTAGGGGAAAACCCACCTGTATTCCTTCGTTTCATTCGGTTTAAAATGACCATAACCATGCTCGTATATCATGAGATTAACTTTACTGTTCTTAAATAAATGTTTACTTATTATATGATAGTTTATGATAAATATTTCAAAAAGCTTGAATGTCAACTTTCAACATATTATTTTATTAAATTTTATGTTGGTACATGTAAACATGCAAGTCAACAATTATGATATAAAGCAATTATGATAAGTTATAGAAATAATACCCGAATTTACAATTTAGCTCCTAAGTGTTTTATTCCTTACAGTTATGTTGTGAGAAAGCTTCCTGCTCATAAATGTTAGGTTGAAGATTAAAGCAAATTGTTAAAGTGCCATGCATAATTTTAACAAATAGGATAATTTTCATACCGCCACCTACCTTACGAACAAGTCTTTTCTTACAGGTTAAATGAGAACACGGTTGTGAGACACAATATGGATAGTA
>OZ020303.1:72710323-72829689 GCA_963971305.1 Arcuatula senhousia
AATAAAGATAACAAAAAAATTTAACGAACTTGGAGGATAAATAAAATATCAAATATAAAAGACAAACCAGAGAAACTTAAAGGGAAAGTTCACAAAAAAATGAAATTTTTTTATATGATTTCTAATGTATTATCTAATTATGCTATAACATTTAAACTTTTATATTCAATTTAATAAGCTGACAAAAATGGAATTTTATTTTTTATCTTTTGGTTTCTGTCATTTTAAATTACAGAAAACATCTGAATACCACAAAGTCTCTTTTTGACAGTGACCCACCATTTACCTAATTATTGAATTGCCAATATATAATATTTTTGGTGTGCATCTATGTTATGGCATTTTAAATAAGTGATACATAAATCCTTATCAAAATTAACAAAATTGAGTTATTCTTTAATCAGTAATAATGATTTTTTGGTATAAAAATCAATTTAAATAGGTCATTTTTAATTATCTAAGTCATGTTGTGTTGTGATAATCTTGCATATAAATCACATTATTGTTTTAAATGCTAGAATGAAAATAAAAATATCTAGTACATAAAGTTTGTCTGAATGTTTGTATATTCTTTAAGTTTTGACACTTGTAGGTATTGATTATTAGAATTTCCTGTTTATTTCCCCTCAAAGTGCGAAAATGTTCCAGAGGAATTATGCACACAAATGGGAAGAAGAAGAAAGTCAGCTGTGACTAATTACATTTATGTTTACCTAACCATTACACAGGTACCTGCTGAGAGACAATGACAATGAATTCACATTAATTAACACTTTTAGCAAACCCAGTGGGGGATTAGAAAAAGAATGACATGTAATTTACATAATTAAATCACAATTACTTTCAATGAAATATGATGGCTTACATTTAAATACACAACTTCTGTCTTAATAATAAATAAAAATAATATTTTTTTGAATTATAGAATTTAAATATTAATTAATTGATTATAAAGTTCAATCTAAAAGAAAAAGATAATAGATCAATAAAACGTTTTTGAAAAGTTTTTTATATAGAAAGTAATTTGAAAATATCTTGATGACTTTTGATTATTTCAATTATTTTGTTGGTTATTGGACGTACCACATGATCACTTAAACGTTTGAACTTATATGATTTTTTGCCACTCAGTAGAAATTCTGATTAACTGAAGTAGTCCCCTAATGTAGAGTAGGGGACTATTTCAAATAAATAATCTCAAATATCTTTGTTATAAGTTAAGATATGAGAGAAAAAATTTGCACACTGTTATAAAACATTGTTCTGAACAATTTAAGACCATATGTCAAAAATCGTGAACTTACCCTTTAAGATTGCAATGATCTTAATTTGGTATGTGCTTTTCAAAAGAAATAGTGAGTAAAACCAGATTTTATGGCGTGCCAAACATTTTCTTTCAATGTGGTCTTAGGGTCCGGTAGTAACACAAAACCAACATGGTAATAAAGGCATAATAGAGAAATTGAGGTGATCATCTTAGTAAAGCAACAAGCCAAACACTAATCAATACAAACAACAATCATATCGTCTAACGCAATTTTGAAATTTTCCAACGATGGCTGATTACGAAGGAATATTTTATAGAGATCGTATGAATTGTATTTTTCCTATCACTTTTAGTCGGACAATAAGACAGTGGTGTCGGATCAAAAAGTCTGAACAATTTGTAATGGCATTGGCATATTGAATAAGTTGTCAAATATAAACACCGTATACAAGTGAAATGGGTTTTCTACTTTCCAGGTCGGAAAATTAATAATTTGAAATTAAACATGTTAAAGTCGTTGATTTATCAAAAATTTTGTACTAAGATGACCATCTTGGTCAAATTCGAGATGCAAATTTAAGAATGACGTGAAGCAAACAGGTTTGGGGCTTTCTTCAATCTGTAACTCTAGCAACTCTAGAGGAAATATTGAAGGAATTCATCTACAAAGCGTAGCATTATTGACAGAGAACACAACGTCAATATACCTGAGAATAAAATCAAAGGACCTTGCCTATTTTCTTCTTCTTCTCAAAGAAGTTCAATATTGTAAGAGTAATCAGCCAAAACTCAGTTTGTGTCTTTGAAATTCAAACTTCCTGTCCCTATGTGACAATTATGCTGTCAATAGGAAATCAGACATACTACAAATGTGGTCTAACATGTGACAAGTCCTTATAAGATGTTTTGGAATAAATAAAAAAATGTAGAATTATAGTCTAAAACTTGAATAAAGACATTTCTTTAGAAGTTTTTTTCAGACGACACTGAAATTTTTGTGTGATAATGTGGTGTACAAAGTTGAAATGATCATCCCTGTATAACAGACAGCAAGAACAACTTCAAGTATTCTGCGTTAGCATGATTCTGAAACTGTCTACCAATGGCTGATATCAACAAAACTTTTCTACAGATCTCCGGAGAAGTATTTTCAAAAGCCTTAAAATTTGAAAGAAGCAGAGTTACCAATGGGGCATCCGAATGTCAAAAGTCTGAAAGGGCAGAGACACAACCAGTAAACACCAACGCGAACGGGACGCAAACAGAAAACTTGTAAAACACGGAAACACACAAATCACTGAATTTCAAAATAATAATGCGAACTCCAGTTGTAACGAGAGTGAACTCAGGTGCCCTAAATTCTGGCATTAAGGACAACCGTGTTTAGGAACAACAAAAGAAAATAAGTAAAGTCCTGGCATAATTCGTGAAAAACACACCCACCACATGCCGATGAAGTATGAATGTTACCTTCTAAGGAAAACAGAATTATGATTTTAAAAACACATGTAAAATAGCTATTTGTTACTTATTTTTGTCCTTAAAAGAATGAGGCGAGGCAAGGAGAATTGATGGTTTCCTTCATCTCTAACTTTTGTGATCCATCTAGAAACGAAGCGTTGTTGACAGAGATGATATCATCAGTAAATCTGAAAGTGAGATTAAAGATCTTGCCTCATTGATTTCTTGTAATCCATGATTTCCAGATGAAACCAATTATCGTATAGGTTTAAAAGAAAAAAAACAGAGGTACCAATGGGGTATCCGAATGTCAAAAGTCAGAAAGGGCAGAGACAAAACCAGTAAACACCAACAAGAACGGGACAAAAACAAACAACATGCAAAACATGGAAACACAAAATACTGAATATCAATCAACAACGCGAACTCCAGTCGGAGTTTCTTTTTATTAGAATTCTAAGGTGTTGTTAAAAGAATGGGCCCCCCCAAAAAAACGTGACAAACAATGCAATCAAGCATACATGTTACAGCAACATTTGTCCATGTTGCAACAAATCTTGTCGTTATAAAATGTCTTATAATATGTGTAGAATAATTGCTTTTAACAAAAAGTTCCTTAATTTAGTTTGTACTATTACACGGCATTAAACATGTAAAAAAGGATGAGGTATAAAAAAAATACTTCATTAATAACATATTAAACACAATATGACTCAAAGTGCATAATAATGTTAATACACTAGGGTCTAAAGAAAACCAGAAAACTCTTACTAAACCGTCGAGAAGCAGACTGGATCGAAAACGATGCAAAGTTATTAAAAAACTGGTACAATAAAATCGGAGAATAACAGTCGGGCGATAAGGTGTTAACACTGGGAGATTCTTTCCACAAAGGAATTTTCAAGCACCTTAGGAGGGCGTACATCATTGAAATATATAAAGTTAAACAAGGCCGGAGATGAACACGACGGGCCTTATAAAATGAACATGAAATGATGTGAAAAAAATACATACAGGTTTTTACTATATAAATCATTCAATTTACTTATTATATATTATCAAATATAGAAGTCAAAAGTCAAAAGTCGAAAGCGAAAGCAAAGCAAAGTAAAAGTGAGGAGCTACGGCAATTTAGATGCTCCATATGGCCATTTCGAGAATTTATCTCATCTTCAGTGAAGCTAGGATCTAAAGTGTTGGAAGTCCAAATTGAATTTTGAATAACAAATCAATGACGTACGCCCTCCTTTGATGGACAATGTGCATCTCGCTCGTGCGAGGCTTGATTTTTCCAGCCACCAAATCTGGCTTCCGCATGAATAGCTCAAGTGATCGTGTGGAAGCCCACAGATGCGACTGGAATAAAAATCAATAAACTAGGGTCTAAAGAAAACCAGAAAACTCTTACTAAACCGTCGAGAAGCAGACTGGATCGAAACGATGCAAAGTTATTAAAAAACTGGTACAATAAAATCGGAGAATAACAAAACAGTCGGGCGATAAGGTGTCAACACTGGGAGAATCTTTCCACAAAGGAATTTTCAAGCACCTTAGGAGGGCGTACATCATTGAAATATATAAAGTTAAACAAGGCCGGAGATGAACACGACGGGCCTTATAAAATGAACATGAAATGATGTGAAAAAAAATACATACAGGTTTTTACTATATAAATCATTCAATTTACTTATTATATATTATCAAATATAGAAGTCAAAAGTCAAAAGTCGAAGGCGAAAGCAAAGCAAAGTTAAAGTGAGGAGCTACGGCAATTTAGATGCTCCATATGGCCATTCAGTGAAGCTAGGATCTAAAAGTGTTGGAAGTCCAAATTGAATTTTAAATAACAAATCAATGACGTACGCCCTCCTTTGATGGACAATGTGCATCTCGCTCGTGCGAGTCTTGATTTTTCCAGCCACCAAATCTGGCTTCCGCATGAATAGCTCAAGTGATCGTGTGGAAGCTCACAGATGCGACTGGAATAAAAATTAATAAAATAGGGTCTAAAGAAAACCAGAAAACTCTTACTAAACCGTCGAGAAGCAGACTGGATCGAAAACGATGCAAAGTTATTAAAAAACTGGTACAATAAAATCGGAGAATAACAAAACAGTCGGGCGATAAGGTGTTAACACTGGGAGAATCTTTCCATAAAGGAATTGTTTAACTTTATATATTTCAATGATGTACGTCCTCCTAAGGTGCTTGAAAATTCCTTTGTGGAAAGATTCTCCCAGTGTTAACACCTTATCGCCCGACTGTTTTGTTATTCTCCGATTTTATAATGTTAATACAGATATATATATATGTGAATATAAAGGAAAATTTTTTGATATAGATTTTTACTTGCGAGGAGTATGGTAAAGTATAGACACCATTAGGTTTTTTGAGTTTTCAGTATATTATTCCAGTTGTGCTATTACAAGCAATCGTTTTAAAAGGTCTTGTACATATATTTAGCGCATCGTTATTACGCTAGTATTATTTCCGGTAGAATAAATAAATACAAATTCTAAAACAGGTATTAAAATTGGTAATTTATTTATGCTGTATATAATAAAGAAACCACTTTCAAGAATTAAGAGATGTTTTGTATCGTTCAGATGACAGATGATAAAATTTTACAAGTTTCTATCCACTGAAAGAAACTTTCGATACTTTCAGTGATCGTGCTAGCTATACACTGTTAAGAACATGAAGCTATAAAAAATCTCAGATTTTAGATTTGACAACAAATATTTAGGAAATAATTAAAATATAACGGAACATTTTTTGTTAAGGTATTAAAGTATTTTATTATTCGACATGTTACTGGTTTTTTTGTCTGACAAGAAACTACATGAACATGTACATATAACGACAAATTTGCATTAAGAATCTAAACTATAGAGCTAATGCATGCAATAATACAACTTCGTGGTTCTGAAGGTCATTTCCCGCCACGAACCAACACAAGAAATCTTAACAGTAAAAAAGTATGTAATAACACGGTTATCAGGTATACTGCAAGTACATATTAATTAAGGAATAAACTGTAATTAATTAGTTCTTCGTTTATCTAACCATTTACTTAAAGGGTAAGTTCACGGTTTTTGACATTTGGTCTTAAATTGTCCAGAACAATGTTTTAAAACAGTCTCCCATTTTTCCTCTCATATCTCAATTAATAACAAAGATATTGGGGATTATTTATTTGAAATAGACCCCTACTCTACATTAGGGGACTGTGACAATAGATCAGAATCTTTACTGAGTACCAAAAAATCATATTAGTTTTAACATTTAAGTGATCATGTGGTAGTACAATAATCAACAAAATAATTGAAATACACAAAAGTCAACAAGATCATTTAATATTTTCAAATTTATTTCTATGTAAAAATCTATTTAAAAAGTTTTCTTAATCTATTTATTTTTAACTTAAACTTTATAATCACTCAATTTAAATTAAAATCCTATAATTCAAAAAAAAATATTATTTTTATTTACTGTTAAGAAAGAAGTTGTGTACTAAAATGAAAGCCTTCATATTTCATTCAGATGATTGTGATATGTAAATCAAAGGTCATTCTTTTTCTAATCCCCGACTGGTTTTGCTGAATAGATAATTAATTTGAATGTTCTGTCATTGTCTCTCAGCAGGTACCTGTGCAATGGTTAGGTAAATATAAATGTAATAAATCAGCTGACTTTGGATGAAATAAACAGAAATTCTAATTATCAATACCTCAAGGTGTCAAAATTTAATATACAAACATTCAGAAAAAAAATGTGTGTACTGGATCATTTTGTTTTCATTCTAGCATTAGAAACAATAATGTGATTTATATGTAAGATTATCATAACATAACATGATTTAGATAATATAAAATGACTTATTCAAATTGATTTGCATACCAAAAAATCATTAATTACTAAATATAGAATAAGTCAATTTTGTTAATTAAAATTACGACTTTCTATCTTATTTAAAATGCCTTTAGGAGGTTTGCTTCTCATGTTTTGAGATTTGATTTTTGTTAGATTTTCGAGATCCTCGGGGTTTATTCATCTATTATACGTGAATTATTTTGCACATGAACCCCCTATTTTCTTTTTCTTATTCAAAATATGTCCACAAAATATGCAGTTCACAATTTTTTATGATATTTTATTTACTCTGTCATACATTCATTCTAAAGAGTTTTAAGATACCTATGCAAAAGTTATAAACAATCTAGAGAAAACCTATTTCCCGCCAAAATTATAAACGCTTATAGCATAAAAACGAGCAAATAGACCTACATTTTTTCTTGCTTCTTTAGATCATTTGTCCATTTTCTTTAAAAAAGATGCAATTTTATCTTTTTATATTTACTTTAAGATACAGGAGCGAACCCCCTTAACATAGATGCATGCAAAAATATTGTATATTGGCAATTCAATAATTAGGGAAATGGTGGGTCACTGTCAAAATGAGACTTTGTGATATTCAGATATTTTGTGTAATTTGAATTAACAGAAACAAAAGGTTTTTTTTTTTTAAAATCCGTTTTTGTCAGCTTATTAAATTTAATATAAAAATTTAAATGATATAGCATGATTTGATAATGCATTAGAAATCATAAGACAAATTTTAATTTTTTGTGAACTTTCCCTTAAATTTTTCATAGCGCACATTGAATCATACAGGAAGTCGATTATGTCAGATGTGCACCAAAGCCCCATTTTGTCAGAAAAGGTAAAATTTAGCTGTTTCAAATGAACAAGGGACAAATTCAGCAAGTATAATTACCAAACTATTCCTCATACCAAATATTAAATGCATTCCAAGGAACACTATCAAACTGAGTTTAGAATATCTAGTCATTGAATATGTATGTACAATATATCAATAATTAGTTTTTTTATTATGTTTCATAAATTTCTTGGGTCAAATTATGTACAACATGATTTTTATAACTTCAATAAGGAAGTAGTGATCGGTCTACGGTGGTTAAAGTTTGGACCAATGATTTTACGTTTTTATCTTCTTATAAATAAGCTTTCTCGAAGTTCTTAAACCTAAGCAACAGCAATGGATCCAGCTGTGATTGTTGTTTTAATGACCATTTTATCATTTATACAGTGCAATGGTGAGTATCTAATTTGTTACTAATTATATATAAAAAAAGTTTGCCTGAGCTTATCTGGAATATTTTGCTTATAATTAGGAATATCCTATCCCATGTTGATTTTTAAGGTAAAAAGGTATTTAAATGGTTGTTTAAAATAATAAGGATATAGTAAAGATACCAAAAAAGCTGAAGTTTATGTATTTGATTTTTTGATTGGTTGGGAAAAGGTTTTCTGTCGACTTTCACATAGGGTAAGCATAAGTCATGTAATTATGTAAAATATATTTATATGTCTATACAATGTGCCAACTCTTTTTACAGTACCTCTCAATTGGATATCATCATTTTTGACGTAATGCGAGGTTGATCAAGTATTTTATAGACGTCTAGGGGTCTTCCTAACAACGTCTGAACTGCTTTTGCAAATATTTTACATATAACGTAGGAATTTATACATGAACTATTATGAGTATGGCATTGTTTTGATGGACGAACTTAGGAAGCTCTTAAGCAGGTTAATCTGGCGGCAATGTCTGGAACTGGAAGACCTCTGAAGTTTACTAGTCGTGGGATTAAAATTTTTTAATCTCTAAGTACAGTTGAGACCAGTTCTAACATCTCTTTAGAACTGTCAGGAACTGTCAGGAATCTGTCCTAATTCTGTTCTGCTGACAACTCTAGAACAGTTTATGACAGGCCCTGTCCTGTCGCAGAACAGTTCTGGACAGTTCTACCCCGTGACAGATTTAGAACTGTTCTAACCCCTGACAGTTCTAAGCTGTCCTACGCCCTGACAGTTCTAACATGTTCTGTGCCCTGGCAGTTCTAAGCTATGACAATTCTAACCTCTGACAGTTCCAGTTGTGACGATTTTAGAGTATACATATAATAGCATTGTATGGTTATAATAAATTAATATATCGTGTCAGGGAAAACTTTATCCCTGATCGTGTAAGGCGCGGAAAAATGCGTCATTTTCCAAATTTGGAGAATTATTATTATTTAAAAAAACGGATGTTTTATGTCCAGGCTCGCGATGCAGCATGGCTTACAAAAGTAGACATTTTTAAGTCTTACGGCCTGAGTTTCTTCTTTTGAACAGAAAATCTAATAAAGAGAAAAGGTTGAAAAGGTTCCCTTTAGCAGTTTTTAAAAAGTTTAAGATAAAATCACAGTCATAGATTATCAGAGTATTAGAAAATCAAAGAACATCATGCCTGAACAAAATGTTTAGCACGAGATTGATACATTGATTATTGATTTACTAGTAAATTGTACAACATTTTGACTTCACTTAACAGAAACAAAACCATTACAATAAACTATGCATGACGTCATCATAGGCGGATCCAGGGGGAGGCGGGGGGCAATCATAGGAAATCATTGAAGCATGACCAAAGCGGCCCCCTCTTAGGCCAGTCAGTGGGCCCCCTCTTTTCAGACTTTCTGGATCCGCATCTGGTCATTAGAACTGTCAGAGGACAGAACTGTCAGTTTGCAGAACTGTCCTAGGCTAGAACAGTTCTAAGCTGTCAGGGTCTAGAATAGCTCTGAAGGTGTCATGGGTTAGAACAGTTCCTGACAGTTCTACCCTAGAACAGTTTATGACAGGGGCTGTCCAGGGTTAGAACAGTTCTAGAACTGTCAGGAGAGCTGGACAGTAGATATGTTAGAACTGGACTCAACTGGACTTTAGAAAAGAAAGTCTTTTGAAACTTCACTTACAATGAAAATATTATATATCAAGATTTTGATTTCATCACTGAAATAAATTTGAAATTTGAAATAACAAATCAGCATTGAAAACTTTAACGCAACATAACCAGTCAACCTGAAAAAAATAGACATCTGTCAAAAGTCTTAAGTTTCTGTGCATTTATACATGTATATCACGTTGCTATATTCGTCATGCTTTCTCATTCGAATGTCGAACAAGAAACAAGTTTCTTATTCGATTTTCGTCAGAGGCATATCTCAAAAACGTATATGCTAATGCAGAATGTCTAATAAGTAACTAATTTCTTGTTCAAAATTTTAATAGCAAATAAGTCACTGGTTATTCGAATGTCAAAGGAAAACTAGAAGAACTGTGAGCCACAGCTCACACATAAATACCCCCCGCCCCCCCAAAAAAATTAATCGCATAAAATTTTAAAATAGGAGATTCACATCTACATTATGTCACAAAGATTGTGTGTTAGTTTCATGAAAATCCATCACAGGGTTTAGGAGGAGTTGCAGATAAGAGAAACCCCAAAATCATTCTGATCAAACTTTCAAATAGTAGGTGCACATCTATATTATGTTACAAAGATTGTGTAAAAGTTTCATGACAATCTACAAGGGGTTTAGGAGGAGTTGTGGATAAGAGAAGGGTACCCCCATGTAGTCGAATGGCTAAGTCCATGTTTTTATGGGAAACCCATAAAATCATTCTGATCAAATTTTAAAATAGTAGGTGCACATCTACATTTTTTCACAACAATTGTGTGTACGTTTCATGAAAATCCATCAAGGGGTTTAGGAGGAGTTGTGGATAAGAGATGGGCACCCCCATGGAGCCGAATGGCTAAGTCCATGTTTTGCTATGGGAAACCCCGAAAATCATTCTGATCAAATTTTAAAATAGTAGGTGCACATCTACATTATGTCACAAAGATTGTGTGTACGTTTCATGAAAATCCAACAATGGGTTTAGGAGGAGTTGCGGATAAGAGATGGGTACCCCCATGTAGTCGAATGGCTAAGTCCATGTTTTGCTATGGGAAACCCCAAAAATTGTTCTGATCAAATTTTAAAATAGTAGGTGCACATCTACATTATGTCACAAAGATTGTGTTTAAGTTTCATGAAAATCCATCAAGGGGTTTAGGAGGACTTGTGGATAAGAGATGGGTACCCCCATGTAGTCGACTGGCTAAGTCCATGTTTTGCTACGGGAAACCCCAAAAATCGTTCTGATCAAATTTTAAAATAGTCGGTGCACATCTACATTATGTCACAAAGATTGTGTGTAAGTTTCATGAAAATCCATTAAGGGGTTTAGGAGGAGTTGCGGATAAGAGATTGGTACCCCCATGAAGTCGACTGGCTAAGTCCATGTTTTGCTATGGGAAACCCCAAAAATCATTCTGATCAAATTTTAAAATAGTAGGTGCACATCTACATTATGTCACAAAGATTGTGTGTAAGTTTCATGAAAATCCATCAAGGGGTTTAGGAGGAGTTGCGGATAAGAGATGGGTACCCTGAAGTGTAACGGAAGGACGGACGGAAGGACGTACACCCCTATCACTATATACCCCCCACTTTTGAAGTGGGGGGTATAATAAGGAATAAACCTGGTATCAGATTGATGATTGTAACGTTTGTTACTATCATCCCAATATGACAGGTAGAAACATATGTGTGTTTTATTGTCATTATTATCGTTTCGTTATCGTTCTGACCATTGTTTTATCGGTAAAAGTGAACATAAATGTTTTTAGAACATTGGTACTTATAATTTTGTATTGCATAAAACTTGTGTGAAGAGAATATATAGCTTTAAAAAGGGCAACGATGACAGTAGTGATGATTAAGTATAAAAGTAACTAAAAGCCTCGATTATAGTAACGAGGAGATGAATTATATATAGTTAGGTTTCTTTTCCCTTTGTTTTAAAGTAGAATAAGCTTTCATCAGATGCATTTTTAATCTCAATCGCTGCCCTTGAGTTCAAACCTTATTTTATTGCAATAATTCAACTTCAAATAAGCATTCTAGCATTAGATATTTTTTTAAAAGAGCGTGTCTATGAGAAAACCATGCAATTTGGTCCAGATGCAAGAGTTTGAGATCTACAAAAAGGATGGGACAACTAAAAGCACCCCCCTTAAGACTCCTTTTTGCAAAATATTTTTTTTCGAGAAATTCAAGATGGCCGACCTACAGGCCTTATCAGGATAGCTGAGTTTCTTGGAAAAATTAGCCACATTGAACGGTGTTGAACGCACAAAAATAACTGTTTAATGGTCTATTTTTTCAAATAATCCAAATTGAAAGAAGAATTTTGAAAGGGTCATATTTCTGCTTCTTAATTCTACGAAAAATTAAAAAAAATATAATTTCCATTCCCCAGCACCTGTAGGGGGGTCTATGGGGCATTTTTCAAATTCCTCAAAAACATCAAAATGTTCCATTTTAAACATAATTGTTTATGAAAAATAACATTTTTAAATTCAATTTGCAATAATATGCAGAAAATTTATGCATTAAAGAACACAATAGCAAAAGGAAATGCTTTGTATATGAATTTTGACGTCTCTTCAAGCCCACGAATTTGGGACAAAGCCCAGTTTTGGCAAGACCATCACATATTTTCAAATACTTTTGGTAAAAATATGAACGTGGTTTTGCCAAAGGAAACCCCTTTTAGACAAATGCAAAGACAGTGGGCTACAATAAAATTAGCTATATATACATTGCCGGGGCAGAAAATGTACAAATGAAGATGCAAAAAAGTAACACACAATTAATATTTACATTTTTTTTAAGAATTAAGGAAAAATGAAGAAATTGTCAATTTTATGTGAACAAAGTAGATATACTAAAACTCAGGTCAAATAATTTGAGTAAGTACCCGAAAGAATCCTTTTTGGTCTCTTGGAATTAATATTTACAAAGTGACATATTATTGTTTTTCTTGAAAGACAGGCATTCAAAAAGTGAGCTTCGGCCATTTTCGACAAAGTGCCAAAATGAGCTCCTGGACCATATTTGTATAATTTGCATAAAAAAGTTGTTCAATTCAGTAAACATTATGTTTAAGTTTTTTAAAGTATGTAAGGGTTAGTATGTGAAAACATCATATGAAAAGCATCTGTCAAGAGATATCTTGAAAAGATATGGTCAAAACTGAGAAGAAACATCACTTGACTAGAAAAGGCCGCCACCCCCTTAAAAAAACTAAGTCAAACAAAATATTTTTTTCTTGAGAGTATCTGAGACAATATTTTAAAGTAAAGAGCATAAAACATTACTTTCCTTGGTACACTTTTTTTTTCAAAAAATTGTCCGACTTTGTTTTTTTTAAGGAGAAATAGCCAATTTTAGCCCTATCAGGTTTTTAGCCTTTTTTGACCATTTTTCAACAGGTTATGCCTTGACAGATATTATAAATATCTTTAGATGAATATTGTTACATACATCAGAAATAACAACAAGAGGCTCCCAGGAGCCTGAATCGCTCACCTGGTCTTGATGTTGACCCTATACTTTTGTAGAGCTAAATGAGCTGAACATTTAAGCAAGCAACAGCTTTTCTCTACCTGCAATAGTTTTCATTCTATAGGCCAATAACACCATTTTTCACCTATAAGGGGCCATAACCCCTATAAGGAGTCATCTGACAACTTCGACCCTATGGAGACTTTTGTAGAGCTAAATGAGCTGAACATTTAAGCAAGCAACAGCTAATCTCTATCTGCAATAGTTTTCATTCTGTAGGCCAAAAACATGAAAAATGGCTATTTTTCAGGGGCCGTAACCCCTATAAGGGGTCATCTGACAACTTTGACCCTATGGAGAATTTTGTAGAGCTAAATGAGCTAAACATTTAAGCAAGCAACAGCTAATCTCTATCTGCAATAGTTTTCATTCTGTAGGACAAAAACATGAAAAATCGCTATTTTTCAGGGGCCCTAACCCCTATAAGGGGTCATCTGACAACTTTGACCCTATGGAGAATTTTGTAAAGCTAAATGAGCTGAGCATTTAAGCAAGCAACAGCTAATCTCTATCTGCAATAGTTTTCATTCTGTAGGCCAAAAACATGAAAAATCGCTATTTTTCAGGGGCCGTAACCCCTATAAGGAGTCATCTGACAACTTCGACCCTATGAAGAGTTTTGTAGAGCTAAATGATCTGAACATTTAAGCAAGCAACAGCTAATCTCTATCTGCAATAGTTTTCATTCTGTAGGCCAAAAACATGAAAAATCGCTATTTTTCAGGGGCCGTAACCCCTATAAGGGGTCATCTGACAACTTCGACCCTATGGAGAATTTTGTAGAGCTAAATGATCTGAACATTTAAGCAAGCAACAGCTAATCTTTATCTGCAATAGTTTTCATTCTGTAGGACAAAAACATGAAAAATCGCTATCTTTCAGGGGCCGTAACCCCTGTAAGGGGTCATCTGACAACTTCGACCCTATGGAGAATTTTGTAGAGCTCAATGAGCTGAACATTTAAGCAAACAACAGCTAATCTCTATGTGCAATAGTTTTCATTCTGTAGGCCAAAAACATGAAAAAATGCTATTTTTCAGGGGTCGAAACCCCTATAAGGGATTATCTGACAACTTCGATCCTATGGAGACTTTCATAGAGCTCAATGAGCTAAACATTTTAGCAAGCAACAGCTTATCTCTATCTGCAATAGTTTTCATTCTGTAGGCCAAAAACATGAAAAATGGCTATTTTTCACCTTTAAGGGGCCGTAACCCCTATAAGGGGTCATCTGACAACTTCGACCCTATGGAGACTTTTGTAGAGTTAAATGAGCTGAACATTTAAGCAAGCAACAGCTAATCTCTATCTGCAATAGTTTTCATTCTGTAGGCCAAAAACATGAAAAAATGCTATTTTTCACCTTTAAGGGGCCGTAACCCCTATAAGGGGTCATCTGACAACTTTGACCGTATGGAGACTTTTGTAGAGCTTTTGATGCTGAATCAGTAACGTGGCCTCAGATTTCCTCTATCTCTTATAAGCCAAAAACAGTAGTCTGACCCCCCCTAGTCTATTTTTAGTAACGGCGGCCATGTTTTTAAACGGATCAAAAATCAAAACACAAGTTTGGTGCAGGACACCCTAAGGATCATTCATACCAAGTTTCATCAAATTCTGTTTGGTAGTTTCAGAGAAGAAGATTTTTGAAAAATTGTTAACAGACGACGACAGACGACGACGACAGACGACGACGACGACGACAGACGACGATGACGGACGCCAAGTGATGGTAATAGCTCACATGGACCTTCGGTCCAGCTGAGCTAAAAAGGAGTGTAGCTTTATTAAACAACATTGTTATAAAACTCATACAAATATGGTCCAGGAGCTCATTTTGGCAGTTACCATAAATGGCCAAAGATCACTTTTTGAATGCATCTGCCCTGAGGAAAACAATAATATAGTACTTTGTAAATATCAATTACAGATTACCAAAAAGGATTCTTTTGGGGACATATTCAATTCATTTGACTTGAGTTATAGTAAATCTGCTTTGTTCACCTAAAATTGACAATTTCTTTATTTGTCCTTAATCTTTTAAAAAAAATCACTTTTTTTTGCATCTTCGTTTGTACATTTTCTGCACCGCCAATGTATATACAATTATTTTTAAATGTAACCAACTGTCTTTGCATTTGTCAAAAATGTTTTTTTATTAGAAAAAAAATACTTTCATACTTTAACCAAAGTTGATGAAAATATGGGATTGTCTTGCGAAAACTGCGGCATGCCTTTAATTCGTGGACTTGTAGAGATGCCAAAATTTATATGCAAAGCAGTTCCTTTTGCTATTTTGTACTTTAATGCATACATTTTCTGGATAGTATAGCAAATTGAATTTAAAAACGTTATTTTTCACAAACGATCATGTTTAAAATGAAATATATTGATGTTTTTAGGAATCTGGAAAATGCCCCATAGACCCGCAATGGGTGCTGGGGAATGGAAATAAAGATTTTCAAAATTTTCGTAGAATTAGGAAGCAGAAATATGACCCTTTCGAAATTCTTCTTTCAAATTAGGATTATTGGAAATAATACTGAAAAAATCAAACCATTAAAAAGTTATTTTTTTGTATTCAGCACTGTTCAATATGGCTATTTTTTGTCTGGAACTTTGTTGTTATTTGTATTTCGAACACACGTGAAGGTTAGCACTGCTGGTGGAGTGTAAATTCCCCGAGGTTAGCCCGCTCCGGCACCAACACTTTTTGAGTTGGAGAATACATCAAAGCTTTAAATTATCCGTCTAAATTTCAAAATTGTCTAAACCCTAAGGTTCTTCCTACCCCAGACATAGGTTGATTATCTTAGTAGTAATTTGGTTCCCCAGTTTGGTATTTTAGGTTATACTGTTCTATCCTCTTCATATTTATACAGTGTTTGGCATTTTCAATATTTTTGGTAGAGCGCCTCTGATGAGTCTTGAATAGACGAAACGCGCGTCAGGCGTAGCAAAATTTATTGTCTGGAACTTTGTTGTTATTTGTATTTCGAACACACGTGAAGGTTAGCACTGCTGGTGGAGTGTAAATTCCCCGAGGTTAGCCCGCTCCGGCACCAACACTTTTTGAGTTGGAGAATACATCAAAGCTTTAAATTATCCGTCTAAATTTCAAAATTGTCTAAACCCTAAGGTTCTTCCTACCCCAGACATAGGTTGATTATCTTAGTAGTAATTTGGTTCCCCAGTTTGGTATTTTAGGTTATACTGTTCTATCCTCTTCATATTTATACAGTGTTTGGCATTTTCAATATTTTTGGTAGAGCGCCTCTGATGAGTCTTGAATAGACGAAACGCGCGTCAGGCGTAGCAAAATTTATTGTCTGGAACTTTGTTGTTATTTGTATTTCCAAGAAATTCAAATATCCTTATAGTAAAAGGAACAATAGAAATCCACCAGTATTTACACTAAATGATGAGATTGTAGAGATTGTTGATAGTTATTCATATCTTGCTTTAGTTATTAATTGTAATGGTTCTTTGTAAAAGCTAAGAATAAACTTATTGACCAAGCAAGAAGAGCTCTGCTTGCAGTTAATAGAAGGATAACAAATCAACCCATTCCAGTAGATTTACAAATGAAACTTTTTTAATTGTCTAGTTGAACCTTTCTTATTATATGGGGCAGAGGTTTGGGGCTTTGAAAATATAGTAGATTTGATACGAATTCATTTACAATTTTGCAAAAAGATTTTACAGGTTAGAGCAACAACGCCAAGTTATATGATATATGGGGAACTTGGTTGCTATCCTATATTAAATAAGATTAAGATGAGAATTATATCTTATTGGAATTAAAGATTTCTAGAGGACGCAAAGCGTCTGAAATGAAATCTAGATTATACGAGGAAAATGAATAAGATATAACATTGCAATTGCCTCCAAAAATAGCTCAATTGCGTAGTAAATCAGCTGTTTAAAACTACTCAAGTGTAAAAAACAATCGGACAGCTGACCACAGGTGACATATATAAACAGGTAAGTCCTTTATAATTTGCTTTCTATTTTAGTCCTTTGAAAATATTAATATTAATTTCCGTTAATGGAAAAAAACAATGATAACAATTTCCATACCAATAAAATTGTACCGTAATGACCAATATATACAAAAGTATGAGTATGCTAGAACAAAAGGACAAATCTCCAAATCGAAGATAGGTTATGGAAACTACTAGTAACATTTACAAAATTTAATTTGTGATTTATGATACATATAAAGTACAACAATATAACAAATTTTCAAATAAACTTAAAGTCTTTAAGTCCAAAACACAAATAAAGTCTATCACAAATCTCTGTGCAACCAAGTTTATCCACACTCGTCTGCAGCCTCGCCATTCAGGTCCACCAAAGAATCCGTTAAAGCT
Source organism: Arcuatula senhousia (assembly GCA_963971305.1). Taxonomy (NCBI): domain Eukaryota; kingdom Metazoa; phylum Mollusca; class Bivalvia; order Mytilida; family Mytilidae; genus Arcuatula; species Arcuatula senhousia. The sequence goes on from OZ020303.1 coordinate 72,727,792, forward strand.
GCAAAATAAAACAGATGATAAGATATTGGATTTAATTAAATTATAAGATACACCATGTTGTTGTATTGTTTTAATCTGTTTAATTTATCAATTAATCTTTTTTTTTTTTAATATCCCCAAGTCAGGGCTGGGCGGGTGGGAAATTGCAATGTTATATCTTATTCATTTTCCTCGTATAATCTAGATTTCATTTCAGACGCTTTGCGTCCTCTAGAAATCTTTAATTATTCATCGGAAAACTCATAAGATATAACATTGCACGTTCAAAGCGAAAATAATAATGTGAAAATGAAGAAAAATTCAAAATATTAACTTACCATTATCCAACTCTAAAACTTTCTTCCCAAAGTCTCCAACATCAGTCTGCTGTCTGTAATAGAAACGTTTGAATGTTGAAACATTTGTCCAATCTGCCATATTCAAAATTTCAGATATAGATACCCCATCTTGTTTGGCTTTGCTAGTGGAAGATCCCCTTGTGGAATGGGCCTTAAATTTATTTGTGTCAATTCCAGCTAAGCTCATTACATTTTTAATCCAATTTGCAATAGTGTTAGCAGATGCTCCTTTATGTGGCCTAACCATAGTTCTTAACAAGGGATTGGGTTCTAATTTACCCTCTTTTCTGAAATTTGTTGTGCGTTGTAAATAGGTTTGCAAACAATCAACTACACATAGTTTAGAGTTTGATAAATTTCTACAATAGAATATTTCTTTTGAATTACAATCATGTTGCGTTTTTGACAAACCAGGAAGTTGGAATTTTGCACCCTCTACATTTATAAGCATAAATCTAGTGTCAAGCCTTGCTAACTATGATGATCTCTTAGGAGCAGCAATAGCTAAAAGCATAGCTAATTTCTTTGTCAAATCTTTAAAATCTAAATCTGAATTTTGAGAAAGGGATAGAAAATATTTAAGAACAATGTCTATGTCCCACATTTCTTGGTATTTAGGGAGGGGAGGGTTTTCTCTTAAAATGCCTCTCATTAATTTTTTAACTAAAGAAGCTTGTCCAACTGGTTGACCATCTATATGTGGTAAGATAGAAGAGAGGGCTGATCTATGCACATTAACAGTTCTATACTGAAAGCCTTTATGGAACATCCAGGCCAAAAACTCTAGAATAGCAGTTAAAGGTGCAGAAAAGGGATCAACTTCCCTTTCCAAACACCAGCTAACCCACTTATTCCAGGCCGAATCGTAAGATTTCTGAGTTCCACGGCCCCAGGAGCTGAGGAGAAGCTTTTTAACGTTTTCTGAAATTTCCATTGTTTGGAAAGATCTCCTGAGATAAGCCAGCCTACTAGTTGAAGAGAGTTGTTCTGAATCAATGGGTGTAGTTCCCCTTTGGGAGACAACAGAATATCTGGGAATGATGGAAACAGAATTGGGTTCTGAATTGATAACTCGAGAAGGGACGTGTACCACGGTTGAGCATTCCAAGCCGGTGTTACAAGAACTATTGTTGCTTTCTCTGACTTGACTTTCTTCAGACACCGGGCAATGAGACAGAATGGGGGAAAAGCATAACCTTTGAGCTGACTCCAGGGATGAAGCAATGCATCGAAAGCTATCGCTCCTGGATCCGGTAGCCAACTCATGTACCTCGGAGTCTGAGCATTGGTTCTGTCTGCAAATAGGTCTATGTCGCAAGTCATGGTCTGACTCATCAGAGCCCTGAATATTGAAGGATTGAGTTTCCAATTGCTTGCATCTATGTGATGTCTGGATTCCCAATCTGCTATAAGATTCTGTCGACCTGGTATAAAATCTGCCTTCAGAATTATATCCTTCTGTAGGCACCAAGTCCAAAGACCTAGGGCAATCTTGTTGCAAACATTTGAAACAGTCCCCCCCCCATTTTGTTTATGTACGTCTGGCTCGTTTTGTTGTCTGTTTGTACTAAGACATGTATACTGTTATTGTCTTTCATGAATGACTTCACCACGTGGGTAACAGCCATCAACTCTAGGGCATTGATATGCAGATTTTTCTCCGAATCCGTCCAAGGACCCCCGATCTGAATATTGTCTGAGAGGGAGACCCCGCCCCAACCCTGGTTGCTCGCGTCGGTTTGAATTATCACTGTGGGTTGAACTGACATTAGAGTTCGTCCATTCCAATGAGTGAGATGGTGAATCCACCAATCCAACTCTTTCTGAGCCTCCTCTGAAAGAACTACTTGGGAATTGTAATTCATTGTTTGTCTTAAACCCTGATTCTTTGTCATTTGCAAATGTCGATAATGAAGTGGGGCAGGGAAAATTGCCTGTATTGAAGCAGTTAGGTTGCCGATCAACTCTGATAAGTTTCGAACTGAAATTTTGTGTGCAGTCTTGAATTTGGTGCACATTTTCTGAATTTTTTGAACTTTCTGATTTGGCAAGGACAAAATCATTTCTACTGAATTCAGAATAAACCCTAGAAATATCATTTCTTGTGACGGAATCAGAACTGACTTGGTTTTGGTGATAACAACCCAAGACTTTCTAACAGTTTCAGAGCTATCTGTGCTTCTGATAGACAGATTTGTCTTGATTGGTTCATCAACAGAATGTCGTCTAAGTACACTACAACCCTTATGCCGATTCGACGTAGGAAACTTATAGGAACCTTCATTAACTTTGTGAAAACAAATGGGGCTAAGGAAATTCCAAATGGAAGCGTTTGAAATTGGAAGCTTTTGCCTTTCCATCTGAATTGTAGGAATTTCTGATAATTTTTTGAGATTGGCACAGTGAAATAAGCATCTGTCAGATCTAATTTTATCATCCAATCTGATTTCTGAATCAGGTCTTTCACAGAATGAATGCCCTCCATCTTGAAGTGATGGTATTCTAAATAATTGTTTAGACCTCTCAGGTTTATGACTGGTCTTTGACCTCCCCCTTTTTTCTCGACTAGAAACAGATGGCGTAGAAAGTATTCTTGAGTTCGATTTATCTGAAGAATTGCATTTTTCTCTAAAAGAGACTGTATTTCCTTGTCTATAAGATCTGTCATTTCTTTGTTGAAATGAAGAGATGGAGCTTGTAAATTCATGGGAGGGTTTTGACAAAATTCTAATTTTAGACCCTGTACTGTGTCTAGAATCCATGAATCGGATGTAAGGCATTTCCAATTTTGAATAAAGAATTTCATTCTCCCCCCTACTGGAAGGTGTGCAAATTTCTCTGTCTTTACAGAAAGAAATTCTAAAGCTTGGATATTTACCTGACTTCCTAATTCTTGGAGTTGCTGCCCTTTTTGAAGATTCTCTGGCCTCTGCCTCTGCCCCTGCCCCCGAACTGGCCCATGTTCGAGGGCTCGGCTCGAAAAAAACTGGTTCTGGTTGGCAGGAGTCTGGTTGCGGGAATTACCTCTACCACTGAAATGGGATTTGTTGGATGTTTTAAAATTAAAGTTACGCTTACTAGATGTACCTGGCAGAAGGCTATAAAGCTCTTTATTATCCTTGCTTTCCTCTGTAAGCAGTTTACGGAAATGGCGGCCAAAAAGTTCATTGTTACTTTTTAAAAGGGCCTTTTTACCCTCTTTGTCATCCAGCAAATCTAGACACTCTGGTAAAAGTCTACCCAGTAATGCTTTCCTTCGATCTGTCATGTACACATAGTGAGAGAAGCAAAGGTGTACCACAGGGGTAATCAGTATCATTAAACCGAGCATTGCCTATCAAAACAAGGGACCTTTGCACAATATCAATAACATCCTCAGGATTTAACCCTTTTTTAAGTTTCTTAGCTTTTTCAGCTTCTGCCCATAAAATCGAAAGCGGGCCTGTTGCGTCAAGAATTCTATTTTGCGCATTTATCATATTTCGTTCCCTTTTACCACTCATAGGCTGGTTAAATTTCTTACGAAAAAGCTTTTTCATAAACCTATCAGTGTCTTTAGATGCTAACTTCTCGCTGCTAGGGATATTACAATGCTTAGTAACTTCTAAACGGACCCGTTTGCTTATGCCCTGATTAGAATATTTCTCTACGTACTGAGTGATCTTACTTGGGACCTTAGTTCCCTTTTTCAACATTTCCGACGGGTCAAAACAAGCACTACCTGTATCGGAATCGTCAGACGAGTCCTCAGAAGGAGATTGTGACTCGATTTCACCTTCCTCCTCAGTTTCAACATGTTCATGCTTACGTTTTCTACTAGTGTGTACTGATTCTATTTGATTGCTACTTGCGGAGACACGAGAGGAGCCTTTCTTGCGTTCCGAAACCCAGTTTCGCGGACTATCGTACTCGTTGGACGAGCTTTCTGTCGTCACCACATTTTCATTTCTATCGCCCTTTCTGGCGTCGTTAAAAATACTGCCCTCATTGGCATCATTGTTGCCCTTATTGGCGTCATTATTGCCCTCATTGGCGTCATTATTGCCCTCATTGGCATTGGAATTATGGCCCTCATTGGCCTCATCAAAATGATTTTCGTCTTGACTGGACATAGAAATATAGTCTAAATCTTGAACAAGATCGCGTGTAGGGGTGTGCTTCCCTTTAGAACTTGGCGACAAAAGTAACTGTTGAGCCATCTATTCAAACGAAGTATTATAAAGGAAAAAAGCGTTCATTACTACTGACGAGCTAAAATTGAAAGCAAATTATAAAGGACTTACCTGTTTATATATGTCACCTGTGGTCAGCTGTCCGATTGTTTTTTACACTTGAGTAGTTTTAAACAGCTGATTTACTACGTAATTGAGCTATTTTTGGAGGCAATTGCAATGTTATATCTTATGAGTTTTCCGATGTATAATAGACTGTTATCTAATGAAAACAAACTAAACTCTAAGTTATACTCTTTATTGTATAAATTAAATGTGAATGGTCAAGTAAATTCCAAATGGATTGCTTTTGTATTTTTATTAGAGCGCCTCTGATGAGTCTTGAATAGACGAAACGCGCGTAAGGCGTAGCAAAATTTATTGTCTGGAACTTTGTTGTCATTTGTATTTCGAACACACGTGAAGGTTAGCACTGCTGGTGGAGTTTAAATTCCCCGAGGTTAACCCGCCCCGGCACCAACACTTTTGAGTTGGAGAATACATCAAAGCTTTAAATTATCTGTCTAAATTTCAAAATTGTCTAAACCCTAAGGTTTTTCCTACCCAAGACATAGGTTGAATATCTTAGTAATAATTTGGTTCCCCAGTTTGGTATTTTTGTTTATACTTTTCTATGCTCTTCATATTCATACAGTGTTTGGCATTTTCAATATTTTTGGTAGAGCGCCTTTGATGAGTCTTGAAAAGACGAAACGCGCGTAAGGGGTAGCAAAATATTGTCTGGAACTTTGTTGTCATTTGTATTTCAAACACACGTGAAGGTTAGCACTGCTGGTGGAGTTTAAATTCCCCGAGGTTAACCCGCTCCGGCACCAACACTTTTGACTAGGAGAATACATCAAAGCTTTAAATTATCTGTCTAAATTTCAAAACTGTCTAAACCCTAAGGTTCTTTCTACCCCAGACATAGGTTGAATATCTTAGTAATAATTTGGTTCCCCAGTTTGGTATTTTTGGTTATACTGTTCTATGCTCTTCATATGCATACAGTGTTTGGCATTTTAAATATTTTTGGTAGAGCGCCTCTGATGATTCTTGAATAGACGTAACGCGCGTAAGGCGTAGCAAAATTTATTGTCTGGGATTTTGTTGTCATTTGTATTTCGAACACACGTGAAGGTTAGCACTGCTGGTGGAGTTTAAATTCCTCGAGGTTAACCCGCTCCGGCACCAACACTTTTGAGTTGGAGAATACATCAAAGCTTTAAATTATCTGTCTTAATTTCAAAATTGTCTAAACCCTAAGGTTCCTCCTACCCCAGACATAGCTTAAATATCTAAGTAATAATTTGGTTCCCCAGTTTGGTATTTTTGGTTATACTGTTCTATGCTCTTCATATTCATACAGTGTTTGGCATTTTCAATATTTTTGGTAGAGCGCCTCTGATGAGTCTTGAATGCACTAAAAAACGCGTATGGCGTAGCAAAATTTATTGTCTGGAACTTTGTTGTCATTTGTATTTCGAACACACGTGAAGGTTAGCACTGCTTGTGGAGTTTAAATTCCCCGAGGCTATCCCGCTCCGGCACCAACACTTTTGAGTTGGAGAATACATCAAAGTTTTAAATTATCTGTCTAAATTTCAAAACTGTCTAAACCCTAAGGTTCTTCCTACCCCAGACATAGGTTGAATATCTTAGTAATACATGTAATTTGGTTCCCCAGTTTGGTATTTTTGGTAATACTGTTCTATGCTCTTCATATTCATACAGTGTTTGGCATTTTCAATATTTTTGGTAGAGCGCCTCTGATGAGTCTTGAATAGACGAAACGCGCGTAAGGCGTAGCAAAATTTATTGTCTGGAACTTTGTTGTCAATTGTATTTCGAACACACGTGAAGGTTAGCACTGCTGCTGGAGTTTAAATTCTCCGAGGTTAATCCGCTCTGGCACCAACACTTTTGAGTTGTAGAATACATCAAAGCTTTAAATTATCTGGCTAAATTTCAAAATTGTCTAAACCCTTGGGTTCTTCCTACCTCAGACATAGCTTGAATATCTAAGTAATAATTTGGTTCCCCAGTTTGGTATTTTGGTTATACTGTTCTATGCTCTTCATATTCATACACTAACAGTGTTTGGCATTTTCAATATTTTTGGTAGAGCGCCTCTGATGAGTCTTGAATAGACGTAACGCGCGTAAGGCGTAGCAAAATTTATTGTCTGGAACTTTGTTGTCATTTGTATTTCGAACTCATGTGAAAGTTAGCACTGCTGGTGGAGTTTAATTTCCCCGATGTTAACCCGCTCCGGCACCAACACTTTTGAGTTGGAGTAAACATCAAAGCTTTAAATTATCTGTCTTAATTTCAAAATTGTCTAAACCCTAATGTTCTTCCTACCCCAGACATAGGTTGAATATCTTAGTAATAATTTGGTTCCCCAGTTTGGTATTTTTGGTTATACTGTTCTATGCTCTTCATATTCATACAGTGCTTGACATTTTCAATATTTGTGGTAGAGCGCCTCTGATGAGTCTTGAATAGACGAAACGCCCGTAAGTCGTAGCAAAATTTATTGTCTGGGACTTAGTTGTCATTTGTATTTTGAACAAACGTGAAGGTTAGCACTGCTGGTGGAGTTTAAATTCCCCGAGGTTAACCCGCTCCGGCACCAACACTTTTGAGTTGGAGAATACATCAAAATTTTAAATTATCTGTCTAAATTTCAAAATTGTCTAAACCCTAAGGTTCTTCCTACCCCAGACATAGGTTGAATATCTTAGTAATAATTTGGTTCCCTAGTTTGGTATTTTTGGTTATATTGTTCTTTGGTCTTCATATTCATGCAGTGTGTGGCATTTTCAATATTTTTGGTAGAGCGCCTCTGATGAGTCTTGAATAGACGTAATGCGCGTAAGGCGTAGCAAAATTTATTGTCTGGAACTTTGTTGTCATTTGTATTTCGAACAGACGTGAAGGTTAGCACTGCTGGTGGAGTTTAAATTCCCCGAAGTTAACCCGCTATGGCACCAACACTTTTGAGTTGGAGAATACATCAAAGCTTTAAATTATCTGTCTAAATTTCAAAATTGTCTAAACCCTAAGGTTCTTCCTACCCCAGACATAGGTTGAATATCTTAGTAATAATTTGGTTCCCCAGTTTGGTATTTTTGGTTATATTGTTCTATGCTCTTCATATTCATACAGTGTTTGGCATTTTCAATATTTTTGGTAAAGCGCCTCTGATGAGTCTTGAATAGACGAAACGCGGGTAAGGCGTAGCAAAATTTATTGTCTGGAACTTTGTTGTCATTTGTATTTCGAACACGTGTGGAGGTTAGCACTGCTGGTGGAGTTTAAATTCCCCGAGGTTCACCCGCTCCGGCACCAACACTTTTGAGTTGGAGAATACATCAAAGCTTTTAATTATCTGTCTAGATTTCAAAATTGTCTAAACCCTAAGGTTCTTCCTACCCAAGACATATGTTGAATATCTTAGTAATAATTTGGTTCCCCAGTTTGGTATTTTTGGTTATACTGTTCTATGCTCTTCATATTCATACAGTGTTTGGCATTTTCAATATTTTTGGTAGAGCGCCTCTGATGAGTCTTGAATAGACAAAACGCGCGTATGGCGTAGCAAAATTTATTGTCTGGAACTTTGTTGTCATTTGTATTTTGAATAGTATCTCACTAGGCTTTCAAAAGCTGATAGAATTTATATAACTAAATTTAGATGTTCAAATATTAAACTTCCAATTGAAACTGGAAGATGGAATAACATACCTAAAAAACTTAGAAAATGTTTATTTTGTAATCAGGAAGTAGGTGATGAGTTTCATACTTTATTGAAATGTCAAAATAACAATCTATGTGAATTGCGACAAAAGTTTATACCTAAATATCATTGGGCTCCGCCTATTTTATACAATATGGAGGGAATTTTTGTGTTTTGTAATACAAAAGTGGTTTCTAATATAGCAAAGTTTATAAAATATTTGACAAAACTTTTGTAATGTTATAACATGTTTCTGTATACATGAACATTCATTTGCCTGTTTAGTTCGTCATTTTCTGTAATATTTATGTTTATTGTACCTCATGTTACACTGTATTGTGTCTGAGCGTTGTCAATAAAAGTTGAAAATTGAAAGCATAAGGCCCATAGGTCGGCCATCTTGAATTTTTCGAAAAAAAATATTTTGCTAAAAGGACTCTTAAGTGGGATGCTTTTAGTTTCCCCATCCCTTTTGTAGATTTGAAATTCTTGCATCTGGACAAATTTTTGGATTTTGCATGGTTTTCTCATAGACACGCTCTTCAAAAGCTTAAACTTCATTGTCCAAGGAATTTTTAAACTCATTCCTTTTAAATCAAAATCTGTGTGGTTTTTAAACACATATGACTTCCGATGATATGAGTCTAGGACAAATAGACTTTCAATCGTTTTTTAACATCATTTTGGTACTTTCCACTTGTTTTTTTTTTAATCAAAACTTACTGCAAGGGCGTCTCTGATGAGAACAAATGAGAACAAGAATTGATCGCCTATACTTTTTTATTATAATTTGTATAAAAAAATGTAAATCCCCAACCGAACAGTATATGTAATGTGACACAGTGCCTGATGAATACTAGTTATCAAACTAACAATTAGACTTTGGTAGCTGCCATTATGGGTTAAGTCACTCAAGATATGAAATAGAAACATATCAATTACAGAGCAGGAAGTATTGTTCACGCAGCTAGAGTTCTTTATATATACAAATAGAGAAAAAGGCAGACAAAGTCAGTAGACACTTAATCAAAATTAATGAGGGAATGCAGATTCAGTTAACAATCAGCAACACAAACTCGCGTCAAAAAGAAATAAACTCGGGTTATCCGAATGCTGATTCTGTATTTAGAAACATATTCCATGATAAAATGAAAACACATGGAAAAGAAAGAGAACTTAAGGTTCGTAAGGACACCTGACCAAAAAATAATGCCGAATTTAAAATGTCAATTTTTTTTATATATTAGTATTAGGTATATACTTTATCTTGTGTAAAAATATTGGACTCCCTTTCCAAGCTTGTTTTTCCAAAATTTAGGCTCAAAATTGTCCCAAATTACTATAGATTATATAGGAAAGGCCAAATAATTAGCATAAAATCTTGTCACAGAGAAAATCCACGAAAGTTTTATTTTTATTTGATAAAAATCAATGAAATACGGTATATTTTAAAATAAATCAATATAAACTGGGGGTTGCCAGCTTACTTTTCTCTCTACTATAAACATCTGTGTATTTTTTTTTTCATTTTTTAAGTGGATCATCTCCCTTGTTTTATTTGAAAATTTTATTTATGAAGGAATGGTTGTTTTAATTGTATGAAAATTAATTTATTATAATTAAGTTTTATTAAATTAATCTATTTAACACAAATTTCAAGGTATTTATGACATTTACGCTTGTTTTTTGCATTTTAGCTGTTTTTGGTCACACGACAGGTGTCCTCACTAACCTAATCAATTATAGTTAGGTCACACCAATATCGCAACTCAAGCAACATCTAAGCATACATAACTGAAATGTCTCCAAGCACACGGTGTCTCCCATATTAATAACATGTATGGACGTAAAAGAATGCCCAGATTGAATAAAAATACATTCATATCACCGGTATCGAACTGTTGATAGCAACGTTTGTTGCTATCATCCCAATATGACGGACGGAAAAATCTATTATTCTTTCTTTTTTTTCTTTTTGTTTTAACCACTGTTTTATTGAGGAAAGTGGACATAATTTTTTTCGATAATAGGTATTTTAAATTTTGTGCTGCTTAAATATTGTATGAAGAGATATTTGACTTTTAAAAAATGCAACGGTGCGAGTAACGATACATATTGATAATAGTAAATATGAACAAAGATGATAGTAACGAGGAAAATGATTTTTTTAAACTAACTATTTAACTGAATATTTTTATATGGGAGACGCCCTGTAGTTCGATGCCTCATAAGATTATCTATGATGATCTTTTGTTATATTTTTAAAGATCTCTTCTTTTTCCAAATAAGACCTACTTAGAGATTCATAGAATATGTTGCTAAAAGCAGGAACGAGCGCTCATATCATTTTCTTTTTGACGCAAGGTTGTACTTCTGATTGACAACTACATGTGCCCCGTTCTTCAATGTTTTGTCTTCTGTGTCTATATTGATAAAGAATAAAAGATATCTATCTACTACAAGAAAACCTCGAATTAAGTGTTAAGATATGAACCCAAGGGATGCGAGATTTTCCACAATAACCATGTTTTGCTGTATAAAATTGGGTTTCGTTTAAATGGGCCCCAGACCACACCGCTGATTTTTTTACACTGCTTTATTTCAAGGATTTTTTTTATTTTTACGTACTCCTTTGAATATATTTAACTTTAAATCTATAATTTTGATATTACAAATGTATTTACCCTATTAACAAAGGATGGCCCATCTTAATTTGAAAAACAAAAAGTGTTTCAACGCCTGTTCATTAATGCCTTATTATTGAGCCAAAGGATTGTTCTTTCAGAAATGATTACTATTCAATAATTTCGCATAAACACGAGATGGAAAATCGTATGTCAAGTATGACCCATTTTGATAGTAAACTACATATTGATTTGAAGAAGTTTTTGAAGGCAGACCTTTATAAGGTTAAAAAGTTGTTGTAATTTACTTAAAGACAGAGTTAACCATTTCAAGGTTTTCTGATATATATATATACAATTTGAAATATAGGGTTATCTTGAGAAAAATGAAGATAATGTTGAGATTTTTTATCTTACGACTACGAGGTCTAAAATAATAGTCTGTTTGATTTTTCAGTATGTCTAGCACGCGGAACCAGCTTGAAACTTTTATAAAAAAATGTGTTTTGATAATATCAGTTTTTTATGAAAAATATGGATTTAGTTCCACATGCAAGACGTTACTTCTGGAAAGGATAGATATTACTTAATTTTACCACTTTTCAGTTGAGGATTCAGTTGAGGACTATGCCAGAAAATGGGCCAAAAAAGAACAGGAGAAAGAATGTGACGTTTTGTCAGAATGGGTAAAAGCTGTGAGGTTATTGGTTTTGAAAAGAATCAATTCTTTGAAAGGCTCAATGAGCACTAAGGCAACATCCATTTTCAGCAACGCTTATGTTGCCAAAACATTGTCCACCTTACATGACAAATATGTTGTTGTACCTGCAGACAAAGCACCAAATAACATCATTTTTGTGTGCAAAAAACACTATATAGACTGTTTGACAGCTGAATTGGGGGTTGGTTGTACCAGCAACAGCACCACCTACACGGCTACAACACTGTCTAAGGAGGAAATCATTGACAATCACAAATCTGTCATTTCCTCCTTCGGCCTTTCTGTTGGTGGCAGTAATGATGACATCCCATCCCTGTATTGGATTCCCAAATTACATAAAAATCCATACAAACAGCGCTTCATTGCAGGGTCATCCAAATGTACAACTAAACCTCTTTCAGTTTTGTTGACTTCAATACTTACGGCAGTAAAATCCGGCCTCCAGAAATATTACGATTTTTGTTATTCTAGAAATGGTGTCAATCAAATGTGGATCCTGAAGAATTCGAAAGAACTGATGGAGATTCTTAACTCTAAATCAGTTTCATCTTGTAACAGCATCAAAACATTCGATTTCTCCACACTTAACACTTCTATTCCACATGAACAACTGAAATCGCGATTGGCACAGCTGATAAAACGCAGCTTTTTCAAAAAAGAATGGAAAACGCAGGTACAAATTTCTTGTAGTCGATTATACCAAGACTTACTTTGTCATCAATGAGTCAAAGAAAAAGAACAAATTTACAGAAGACCAAATAATCGACATGCCCAACTTTCTTATTGACAACATATTTGTTCAGTTTGGTGGACGTGTTTTTCAGCAAACAATAGGGATACCAAAGGGGCACTAATTGTGCACCTTTGCTTGCTGATTTGTTTCTTCATTCATATGAAGCAGACTTCTTGCAATCTCTTCTAGACAAAAAAAGACCGTAGACTAGCTCTCTCTTTCAACCTCACGTTCCGTTATATTGATGATGTCCTTTCACTAAACAATTTTCGATTTGGCGACTTTCTCCATCTCATATATCCACAGGAGCTTTAGATAAAGGACACAACGGATTCTAGGAAGTCTGCTTCATATTTAGATCTACATCTCGAAATTGACTCTCAAGGAAGACTTTCAACAAGGCTCTATGACAAACGTGATGATTTCAACTTTCCAATCGTCAACTTCCCCTTCTTGTGTAACAATATTCCGTCAGCTCCAGCTTATGGAGTTTACGTATCTCAATTGATTCGTTACTCCAGAGCGTGCAGGACTTACATCGATTTCCTTAGCAGAGCGACACGTCTGACGCAAAAATTGCTCACACAGGGTTATGTTGCTCCTCGGTTGCTGTCTTCACTCAAGAAATTTTACGGAAGACATCATGCACTTATAGACAAATATGGGATTTCGATCTCTCAGATGAGTGCAGATGTTGGTTTGTCATAGGGTGTTGTTTTGTCTTCCTTTACTAGATTTGACGCACTGAATGGACTATTGGCAACGCGACGGGTGTGCTATAGCAAGCAGGAACTGCTTACTCTTCCGGAGCACCTGAGTTTACTCTTGTTTCGACTGGAGTTCGCGTTGTTTTGTGTTTCCATGTTTTACGTGTTGTCTGTTTTTGTCCCGTTCTTGTTTATGTTTACTGGTTTAGTCTCTGCCCTTTCGGACTTTTGACATTCGGATACCCCATTGGTACCTCTGCTTCTTCCATAGGCACAACGTTAACATATTTTGCGATGGTTGATTTCAAAAATAAAATACAAATTTATACTGCAGACGTTGATTTAAAAAAACATTTACCTTTCAAACAAGATATTTTGTGATAAAATTTACCTTTTGGTAGTAATTTCTTTTTTGATTATAGTGGTGGACTGAAAAAGGTCTTATCTCAAACCAACCTTTGTTGAAAAATAGACTTTTAGACAAGGTCTTTTCAAGAATTCTCCATTAAAGCAAATGCTTGGTTGATTCTTACATATACAGATGGTTGCACATATTACCTGTGTGACAATTAAAATAAAGTTAACTAAGTGATGGCTTTCCATGTCAGCTGATGTATACTAAAGCAAACATTCAAGTTTTCTGGCGTTAAATCGAGACTGGTCAAAGCAGACTTGCGATAGCTTTTATATGACTGGTCATCATTATTACTTTTGTCTTTATTCCCTGTGACATTTTGACCAATGTATTGCCTTTGGGAATCTATTTATTCATTTGGAAATTCAGGTTATCAATATTTAAGGAATGAAAACAGAAAACTGCAAGCAGCAATTAACGAGGCCGATTGAACTTTTTGTCGTTCTTCGGCCGAAGTTCAATTCAAATTCAGGTAAAACTATATAAGCTCATACTAATGGTCAGTTACATGTACATGTGCTATTTTATGGTGGCTTATAGTGCCATCTGTAAGGGTAAAAGGACTTGCTATGCAGTGTTAAATATGAATCACAAAAATAACATATGCATATTTGTGTTGACATGCTGTTTAAAATTAACCAGGATGTGCTCAATGCACTATTTTGTCATACAAGTACTTGTATCTGCAAGTGTTATCATTTCAGTAAGTACTATAATGAAAAATACAAGGTCTAATTGTATAGTTTTTTGAGTTTATGTATTAAACATGTTCATAGACGCACATCATTGCACCTGTATTTTTGAATTTGCAAAAAGTTAGCTGCAAAACTGAACAGTGCGCATTGTTAATTGTGTGAACATCTTCAAAAGGAATAGAATATTTGATTAGGGTTTAGCAAACTGAACATAAAATTTAGAACTTTCTTCTACGTGTGCAACTGTAATAGTTAAAAAAAATTTAACCAGTCCGAAAGAATTACAAGCCATTTCAATCGGTCTCACTTAAATAATTAATCACAGTGTTAAGAGAGATAACCCAAAACTAAATGGTAAAATTATTATAGCATTATTTTTGTATATACTTCTTCTGAAAATTGCTTGTCTACTGCAATTTACTTGTACAAAATAACAACAAAATTAACAAAAAAGGTTTTATCATTAGTCTTAATTTTTTTTTCTTTGTTTATAGAGTCTTGAGATTTATATTAATTTCAGAATAATCATTTGGATTAACTTATGTTGTTTTTATTTCTACAAAAGGTACTCTAACAGATACCTATTAAAATACTTTCCTGCATGTACATTAACAATCTGGCTCAGTGGCTGTTTAACATAGTGTGTTCGTACATTCACTTGCAAAATTCTACTAATTGTATTTACTTAAGTATTTGGGAACAAATCCACCAGATAATTCTTCATGTTTTGTCAACATACATGAGATATATGTGCAAGTAGCGTTAGATGAGCATACATGTAGATATTGCTTTATAGTCATCCTGCAAGAGTTTCATACATACTTACATGACTAACATTTGACAACATATAGTGTATATGGATGACACATATATTTACTTACATATTTGCTTATGTACAACCATGTACAATATATTTAGCTTCATATTAACACATATATTGCTATGTGTGAACTTATTCACATATATATATATCTGCCTGATACACTTAGCTGGTTTTGAGACTACCAAAGTATACATCTAAAATATATAATACATAAAAGAGTCTATAAGTACACATAATGGAAGAAATATACTGAGTAATGTATACATGTACATTGTACATGTGTGCGAACTATATTTATCCGGTATGACTGATTCGTTTTTGTCATTTTCTCTGGACTATGAGATTGATCATTCAAGTTCGGTAATTTTGTTATTACCTTTATCATAATGATACATGCAAATGCATGTAAAATAGGTCATTGATCAATATACTTGTGTGTTTTACCTTGGAATATGGAAGCACTACATCATAACAGGTAGTGTTTACATTTGTTTGAACATACAGGATCTTGATTTTAAATAAACAGAATACATGTACAAGCTCTACCGGTATGTGTATTATTTGGAATACATCATAAACTGCAAGACAATCCAATGTTTTAATTTGCATGTACAAACCAAAATGCACCTGTAATTTAGCCATGATATGTGGTGTCATCAAATGAGGCACATGTGTACAATATGCATGCACATTACTTTTTAAAATTGCTTATGTTTGTATGTTTCTGTGTCTGATACATGTATATCTTATTTATGGTCATGATGGTGAACATTCAGTTAAATGATATTCTTTCATTTAATTGACCTTTTCTCATGAAATTCTAAATTCAAGTTAATTTAATCAATGGCAAGTAAATGAAAATAAAATTAATTGATATTAAGGTTTTCTATTTGTTGCCTTATAATCATGCATGTATTTATGTACATTGTAGATTTACAATTTAAGGACATATAAACCTGAAAATAAAAGTAATTAAATGTTCCTAAAGATTGTCTCTCTTGTTAGAAAAACCTAAATAAAGTTAAATTAAAGAAGGAAACAAATATATATATTGTACGTGAGTTAGTTTAAAGTGAGGGTTTAAAAAAATGTTGGGAAATCGGACTCCTCTGGATTTTTCATTGGAAAAACATTCATTGAAACAGTTTGACCTATTGAGCATAGAAATTATCATTAAATCTTGCTGAAATTTGTATCTTATATTAAAACCAAATAAAAAAAAATATGGGGCCAATAGGTAAATTAATTCCCCTGCTTTATAATGAATAAAGGCAAAGGATATTGAAAAGCAATCCAAAATATTCAAACCACAGAATCGTATCTCCTAAAAAAATATCAAAGGAGCAGTTTTTAACTATTTAAAAACTATTTGTCTGTAAATACATGTATGTAATAACAACATGACCATAAAGTAAGCTAGCAAATATGCTACATTATGTAATTCTGTATAAATAAAGGCAATTATTATTAGTATTATTTTAAAACTAAATGCTTTTAATAAAATGCAGCATATAACATTACATTTTTGTAGTGTGCAGAGTTAGGTAACTCATGCTTCATATGATATTACCTAGTACATGGATTAGAGATCCTTCAAAACCTAATCCTTATAAATGTAGCCAGCACCTTGTGGTATACTCATGAAGGTGTTGAATAAAATCGTTCAAGGTTAAGGCGTCTGCATACCAATTCGCAGGTGCTTGGGCCAACTTCCAACTCCTACTATTGTGCGTTTTGGTTTTCCATTTTTATGAGTTGATATAAATTGGCGATTTGTGTTACACATATTCTCAGTACTGAAGACATTTTCTGAAACTCATAATGTATAAAAACAAATAATAATAGTTTTTTAATCAAGAAAACATATTTACATGTACATATACTGTGGCCGATTATGGTGTGTGTCATATTTATGTTGGTATATGTCATAAGCCCCCAGTGGGACCAAACTAGACAACTATAGAAATGAACTGTACATTTTTGCTGCACCTGTATATCTTTTATTTCGGAAAGTTTGGCATGTGAACATCAAGCCTTCAAACTTAGACAGGATGGTATGTCCATGGTTGATAACATATATCCCTAATTTTTTTTTAAACTGAACATACAAATACAATGTTTAACTTGAGTTTGCACTATCTATAATTCAAATTACATGTATTTTAGTGTGTTCATAATATATTGTTTGGGGGGGCATTGCCTTACGTAGTCCAATATACATTTGTACATACGGGTAAACATGTACAACATAACACAAAATTATACAGTACAATGAATATCTCAAAAATACATGCACATATAAATGTACATGTAGTAAATTATCCATGTACATGCACATAACATTTCGTGCTTGTTTTTAAGAACGTCAACAATACATGTATCACATCATTTATAAATATTTGTAGAATTTTTGTTACCAATTAAACCTACCAAATGTCAGAGAAAACACTTGAAACTAAAACTGAAAATACAAAATACATGTATCAGCCCACCCCCCTAATTATGGCCCTGCACAAAATTAAATACATGTAGATACGCAAATTGAAAAGATCTTACGATTATGTACTGAATGTGTTTAATATGTATGCATAACGAAGTCTCCGAATCAATATTAGCATATTTATTATTGTTTCTAATCAAACTTTTGAAACCTAACCATGCAAATGACTAAAACGATTCAAAGCTTAATCCTCACTTAATATCATGCTTTGACAATGCATAAATTTAACAAATTGTTGTTTCGATCGATGTTAACCCTTCGATGATCTTCGATGGCTTCGAAATTGTAAAATAATTTTGGATAAATACTACCTGAACAGATCGGAAAATTTTATATCCTTGAACGGAAGTTACAAAGGTAAACGATGGTATGGTTAAAAGGAAGAATATAATCCCGTTCATGAAAAATAAAGGACACTGATAATGACATAGGATTTTAACTTATGGTCGATCATTTTACTACAGAACTCAAAAGCGATAAATAGTTTGTCCTTAATGATAATAGAATTTAAACATATTATCATAAATTCGATTATTGTATATAAAACATTTATTATAATATTAAAAATAATTTTGACTACAGTGTAGGTGGTAGGACGTGAACTATGCACTGTGAAAGTTTTAACATTCAGTCTATAAAGCCTACTTGTCACAAACATAATTTGACCTGACCTGTCATTAGAACGCGACTGCTTTAAAATAAAAATATAAAAACTATGACTGTTTTTCAAGTTAACTTGGAATCAGTCGCGCTTCTTCTCAAAGCAGTCGCAACACCAGTCACAAGTGAACTTGAAGTAAACTTCGTGTCTGGTTTTCAAGTTAAGTTACCGTACAGTTCATGTATGCACCAATCTGTACTGCTGCTGTGCTTCAAGTCAGCAAAAACTGATTTTGACTTTTTACTTTTTCCACTTTGTTAAGGACCAGCACTGTAATAATGCTGCCCTTAACAGTTAAAACGTCCGTTACTGACACTAGTATTCTACATGTAAAACTATGAAATTATAATATGGACCCAGTAATTGAACATTGGAAATCCTTTTTTTAACATGAGAAAAAGCTTCAAACTATCAAAATGCATAGTTAAACAAGTATCTAAACAATAAAGAAAAAAGTAGAAAAGTCAAATTTAAAATAAAAATTCTACCATTTTTTACTGTCATTTTTTGTTTATCGTTAGTGCCATCATTAATTTTCGTTACTTTCATTATTGTAATTTTTTCAAAGTTAAATATCTATCGATAAAATATTTTGCATCACAAAATCGTAAAAACACATATTCTAAAAAGGAATTTGCTTCTTTTTACCGATAAAATAAAAATGACAATAAAAGATCCAGACAATAAATTTTGCTACATGTACGCTTGACGCGCGTTTCATTTATTCAAGACTAATCAGAGGCGGGCGCTCTACCATAAATATTGAAAATGCCAAACACTATATAATTATTATGAGCATACGACAATAAAACAAATAAAGGTAATAACAAAACTACCGAACTTACATGATCAATCTCATAGTCCAGAGAAAATGACAAAAACGAATCAGTCATACCGGAGAATTGGTGGATCGCAATGGTCCTGACTTGGTACAGGAACCAGGTTTTATGGCGCCAAACCTCCCTCTTCCATTGCAATCTTCAAGTACATAATATATATAGTTATATAGAATAGTGTGACACTGTAAAATTTGCTTAACCTATAATATATATATACCAAAAATACCAAACTGGGGAACTTAATTATTACTTAGATGATCAACCAATGTCTGAGGTAGGAAGAACCTTAGGGTTAAAACATTTTGTAAATTCAAACGGAAACAAAAGTGTTGGTGCTGGAGAGGGCGAACCTCGGGGAATTAATAGAAAATAATGAGATGTGGAATAAGTGTACGCGACACAACCCACAATTTAACGGCAATTTAAAAAAACCACAATGGACAACCAAACTCCACCAGCAGTGCTAACCTTCACGGGTATTCGAAATAAAAATGACAAAAAAAAATCCCAGACAATAAAGTTTACTACGCCTGATGCGCGTTTCGTCTATTCAAGACTTGTCAGAGGCGCTCTACCACAAAATATTGAAAATGCCAAACACTATATGATAATTAAGAGCATGGAACAATTAAACTAAAATTACCAAATTGGGGCACCAATATATTTATTACTCAGATGATCAATCTATGTCTGGGGTAGAAAGAACCTTAGGGTTTCGACATTTTGTTAAATTAAAACGGATAATTTAAAGCTTTGATGTGTTCTCCAACACAAAAGTGTTGGTGCCGGAGAGGGCTAACCTCAGGGAATTGAAACTCCACCAGCAGTGCTAACCTTCACGGGTGTTCAACATAAAAATGACAACAAAGTTCTAAACAATAAAATTTGCTACGCCTGACGCGCGTTTCGTCTATTCAAGACTCATCAGAGGCGCTCTACCAAAAAATATTGAAATTGCCAAACACTGTATGATTATGAAGAGCAAAGAACAATAAAACAAAAAATACCAAAATGGGGAACCAAATTATTACTAAGATGATCAAACTATGTCTTGGATAGGATGAACCTTAGGGTTAGACAATTTCGAAATTTAAACGGATAATTTAAAGCTTTGATGTGTTCTCCAACACAAATGTGTTGGTACCGGAGCGGGCTAACCTCGGGGAATTAAAACTCCACCAGCAGTGCTAACCTTCACGGGTGTTCGAAATAAAAATGACATCAAAGTTCCAGACAATAAATTTTGCTACGCTTAACAATTGTTAAGTCACAAAAGAAACAATAATAATGACAAAAATCAAAATCATAGATTTTCCCACCAGCCATACAATTATTGTTATATCATGATCAACTTTTTTTTCAAGTTCAAGTTTCTCTCCATACAAGCTCTGAACAAAACTTATATTAAAACAAATATATGTTCACTTTAATCAATTAAATAATGGTCAGAAAGCTTTAGAAAAGTTTATAATGAAAATCATCTAAATCATACATTTTTCGATCCACCACATGGGGATTATACATGTAGTTATAAACATTACTATAATAAAAATAATACAATGTTTCTAGATGAGTCAATTAAAGAACTGTTTAGAAGATAAAACCACATTTAAAAGGTAAAATCCAAATAGATAAATCACAATAAAAGGTAAAAATTGAACCAAAACAATAAAAAGGTGCCCTAGTGTTTGGACCTCATGTCCTTCTTTATGTGCAATTAAAGAGAAAAAAAGATGTGGACACATCAAATCACGACAACCGAATTACAAGTGCCGAACCTGAGTACATCACTAGTGAAAGAGACTAAAAGTTCGTTTAAAAGACCAGATCCATGAAGGATTACATACGTCATCAAACGTCACCAATGTAAATATGTCTCTTTATATTCTAAGTAAACATCTGGTTTTTTTTAATATTGATTCCAAAAGGTAAAAATGTTCCTATAGAAAATTGATAATTCTTTGCTCAGGAAATTGTCTTTGTTTTTTACCAGTGCAATTTTCAAGGAGAACGTTAACCTTCACGTTTTTGACGCTGAAGTTTAAAAAGGATAACTTAAATTGAATGACCGCTTGAAAAGTAAATTAAGGTTAGTGTGGACACATGTCATGTGACCAAAAACAGTTAATGTGCAAATGTCAAAAATAACTTGAATCTTTTATTAAATAGTTTTATTTAATAAAACTTAAACAAAAACAATATTTTTACACAAATACATCCACCATTCATTCATTAATCAAATTTTCAAGCAAGGGAGATAAGTCACTTGACAAATGACCCCAAAACTACAAATATTTGTATTATAGACAGAAAAATAAGCTGGTTATCCAATGTTTTTATTGTTTAATTTCAAAATATATTGTATTTTATTGATTTTTATCAAATACAAAATAAAAAAATTTTCTGCAACATGATTTTATGCTAATTATTTGGCCTTTCCTATATAATCTTTACTAATTTGGGAAAACTTTAAGCCTAATTTTCGCAAAACAGCCTGGAAAGGGGGTCCATTGTTTTTACAAACGATAAAGTTTATACCTATTACTAAAATATAAAAAAATGAACATTTTAAATTCGGAATTAATTTTGGGGTCAAGTGTCCTGAGTGGGGGCTCACTAACCTTAATAAATGATAAACTGCACTGTTTTGACATCGTTACACCCGTCCTGTTTTTCTCGCAAAGTTAGCATACATTTCATGCATTACTTGTTGAATATTATCGATCATTTATCGGGGTTTGAATACATTTACTTTAATCAAAATTGAAGGATTTTTTTTAATTTTGAAATGTTAAAACTTTTCAAAATCGAGTATTTAACAAATGAAATTAAAACGTTTGATGTTAAACGAAAATGTAGCTTTCATAGAAAAGAGTCGAACTAAATATATTTGTGGCGAGGACTACATTGACTAATAGATATACCTGCTTACTTTTTTTCAATTATACAAAAGCAATTAAATCTACATATAACATAAAAAAGAATTCCAAAAGACAACTGGTTACTAACATATACATTGTAGCATGCATAAGACACTGACGATCCTTTAGAGCCATTATATATTTTAATGGATTAATTTGCGACTGTTTTATTTATTTTAGGTCAAGAACACGCCGAGGTACTGTTTTCTGACTCGCAAAACGTTTTCATGATGGACACAGAGACCAGAAACATCACGACGATTTATTCGGGAAGCAGCTTTATTCATTATGTCGACTACCACTACGATAAGAACCTTATATTTTGGTCGGATTATAGTGCATGGAAAATTTCAAGGTAGTATAAACACTTTATATTTGATCGGTAAAACATATTGAAAAGGCGTCTCCAGATTTTAAGTACCATATCGCTTGTACTTTTTAATTTGATATTCGTTAGGTTTTCTTCGTTCTTCTCTGATGCTTCTAGCATATTGGCCTATTTATTCATTCATGTATGTTGAGTTCAAGATAAGATTTTGATTAGGTGATAAGTGCCTTTACTTGTTATATTAATCATTAATCGAATTAAATGTTTCATCTACACTTATATCTAAGAAATAGCATCAGGAAGCAAAAAGGTAGCAAAAGACCGAAAGACCAAGTACGAACTCTATCAATACAAACAAGAACAACAAAAAAGGAACAGAGAACACGAAAGACAGCAATCAATATGTCGAACACAAGTAATGCGTGCAACGAGGTGACCTCACGTATTCGGAAAGGCTATCAATTCCTACCTTTTGCAACACACCCATCGCGTAGCTAACGCTAAATTTAGCGTGTAAAATCCGGTAAAGTAGAATAAAATATCTTTATTGCCAACTAGCATCTGTTCTTATTTGAGAGAAATTCCATATCAGTGCACATGATGTCTTCCGAACTTTTTAAAACTAAATAACAAGGAACAACAAAAACTTATGTTTGCAACTTTTCTGTCTGATTAAACGCCCTACGATGGAAATCTTTTTATATCTCACAGCTGCTAAAATGACGCATCAGTTTCAATTTTAGAAACAACGTTGTCCACACTTTACACTTCTATTCCACATGAACAACTGAAATCACGATTGGCACAACTGATTAAACGCAGCTTTTTCAAAAAGAATGGAAAACGACGGTACAAATATCTAGTAGTCGAGTATAACAAGACTTACTTTGTCATCAATGAGCCAAAGAAAAAGAACAAATTTACAGAAGACAAACTAATCGATATGCTCAACTTTCTCATTGACAACATATTTGTTCAATATGGTGGACGTGTTTTCAGCAAACAATAGGGGTTCCAATAGGCATTCATTATGCACCTTTGCTTGCTGATTTGTTTCACCATTCATATGACTTCTTAAATCACTTCTAAACAAAAAAGATCGTAGACTATCTCTGTCTTTTAACCTCGCTTTCCGTTATAATGATTATGTCCTTTCACTGAACAATTCTCGATTTGGTGACTTTCTCCATTTTATACATCCTCAGAAAATTGATATTTTGGACACTACAGATTTTAGGAAGTATCTGCTTCATATTTAGATCTACATTTTAAAATTAACTGTCAAGGAAAACTTTCAACAAAGCTCTTTGACAAACGTGATGACTTAAACTTTCCAATTGTCAACTTCCCTTCTTGTGTAGAAACATTCCGTCCGCTCCAGCTTATGGAGTTTACGTATCTCAATTGAATCGCTACTCCTTAGCAGAGCGGAAAAATTGCTCACACAGGGTCTTTTGCTCCTCGGTTGCTGTCTCCACTCAAGAAATTTTACGGAAGACTTCATGCACTTACATGTATAGACAAATATGGGATTTCAATCTATCAGATGAGTGAAGATGTTGATATGTCATGAGTTTTGTTTTTTCTTCCTTTACCGGATTTGACAAACTGAATTGACCGTTGCCAACGCGACAAGTGTGCTATAATAAGCAGGAACTGCTCACTCTTTCAGAGCACCTGAGTTCACTCTCGTTTCGACTGGAGTTCGCGTAGTTGATTGACATTCAATTATTTTGAGTTTCGATGTTTTACATGTTGTCTTTTGTTCCCGTTCTTGTTTGTGTTTACTGGTTTGGCCTCTGCCCTTTCATACTTTTGACATTCTGATACCCCGTTCTTCTGCGTTGTCCTAAGAAACCATTTAAAGCATTAGAGAAGTTCTTAGGTGTGGCCATCATTAGACTATATGGCCGTCCGGTTAAACATATAATGCATCAAGCTTTGCGACAATGATGTAATAAAGCCTACACAGTTGTGCTCAGTTCTTACAGCTTTTACAGACTGTTAAATAGTGCTGTTCTAAATTGGTTCTGTTGACAGTTATAGATTAGTTTCTGACATGTCCCTTTTTACTTTATCGTTGTTTATTTTTACTGCTCTGCCCTTTAGCACTGGGTTGTACGCTATGGGAGTAGGTACATTAGACTTTCGGACTATTTGACCATTATTCAAATTAAATACCATTCTAGAACTGCCAGGAGTAAAATATTTCTTAATCTACCCGGACCTTGAACAGTGTGATAAGGTGCAATATAGTTTTTTTATAGTAGAAAAGATCTAGAACTGCCAGTCTTAGTCAGACAGAAGAGGTGTACCAATAGCGCTGTACATGTTTATACAAAATATATATGTTGAAGTTTTTAAAGTAGATGAGGTGTCTATTACTCAACATCTTTTCTATCATAACTTACAATTTTATCATGCTAGCTTTTCTAATTGATTTCTATTGGGTTTGGTAAACATCAAAGCTGAAAATTACAACAACAATTTGGAAAACTTACACCTTATTCCCCGTACTATTTCCGGGGAGATGATTTGTAAAGAAATAATAAAGAAAAAACACCTTTTTCACTTTTTTTCATAAAAAATGATTGTTAAATTAATTTTCTATTGATATATGATAAGAATATTTAAAAGTCCCTACAAAACAAAGATTTCCACAAATCTACCATAAAAAGTTTTTTTCAAACTTATTTTGAATAATGGATTTTTTTTCACAAACAGAATAAAGTTTCCAGTACAAGAAGGGATATTTCCAATTGATATCATTACTGGCTATCAAACTATCGGAATAGCTGTTGATCAAACTAATGACTATTTGTATTGGAACCATTACGATCAAAATGGAGCTCTCTATAGATCAAATCTTGATGGAACTAACGTAACAACGATAGTAAATAACTTAGCTCATATATGGGATATAGAGTTGGACCACCTTGACAGGTAGGTCAACAATATTTTAAGGGAGTACGAGCCTCAGAAATTGAACATTTTCGAGATCCTCGGCTTTTATCCATTCAAATGCATTAAAAAAAATTCAATTTGTTTTCTTAATATTTGTTCAGAACTATTAAGAGAAGGTCATAATAAACACCCTATCATAATTTCATTCAATTCTAATTACAATATCTATGTTAAAACAGAAGACGAACTTTCAATGTATTTCCTATGAAAAATCTAGAGAAGTTTTTTTCCCGCCATATTTTTAGGTGCTTATATCTTGAAAACGGCTCCATGTTTTTGAAAACTTTTTACATAAAGTCTAGCTATTTCGAGCTATTCTTTTCAAATTTGCTATTCTAAAAAACTTTTAATTACAAAAAATCTCAGGCTTGTACTCCCTTCAGAGTAAGCTTTTTGTCTATTGCATTCCTTTAGGTGCATGATGATTTGTAAACGTACTGATACATTTATTTTTTTTTTCAAATTTATACTACAATTCTTTGGGAAATTGTTTTTTAAAGATTTATAAAGTATTAAAGCTCTACGTGAATCTCCGAATGTTGCAAACATCAAAGAAAAGACAATCGTTACCACGAAATATACTTAATACTACTTAATTTTACATGTTTTGCACACGTCTATTTTTTAACATCAAACATCATACTTTTTAAACTGTTTAAAACACCAGGTTTCTTTCCTTGCTATGCACATGGTCGATATCCTCGGTGCTGTATTTGGCTTCCTTGTTCAGACGTTTTGGTTTCCGTTACGTTTCGTTTGCAACAGTTTTGGAATTTTACCTTCCAATGTTTTGATTTAATGCTACTGATGAGAGGTTACTCCTTGAAATATCGATATAAAGCATATACAAATTAACGGTATATACCCGTGTTTTGGTATAACTGGGCGATAACCGCTGTTGGTAGACCAGTGGTCCCCAAGGGTAATTACAAGATTGGTCGTCAGACTTGTCTGACACGAATCACCATAAAAAGTCTAATATTTTTGTCGCTTTATTTTCATATTTTTAAATTCAAAATTGTATAAAACACGAGGTTTCTTTCCTTGTAATGCACATGGTTGATACTGGATGTGGCTGCCCTGTTCGGACGTTTTGGTTTTGAGTACATGTACTTTTCCTTTTCAACAGTTTTTTGGAATTTGACCTTCCAATGTTTTCATTTAAATTCTAATGATGAGAGGTTATATCTTGAAATATCGAACATTAACCGTTTATACCCGCTTTTTTGGTATTTGTAATTTTGTACAAAATTTAAAATTTTAACACAAACTTTTTTTTCTAATACAAATTACAACAAAATTGCAGACAACAAATTTTGCTACGCCTGACGCGTTTCGTCTATTCAAGACTCAGAGGAGGCGCTCTACCCAAAATATTGAAAGCCAAACACTATTCCCAGATTATGAAGAGCATTGAATAATAAACCAAAAATTACCGAACAAGATAACCAAATTATGACTAAGATCAACCATTGTACAGGTCGAGGGGACAATGTTTTCGTCAAACTTTTAACAAATAGTTTTTGAGAGAGTATAAATAGATACGATCGCCAACACGTGCTTTTTTATGAAATAATTAATTATAACATGACTTGCAAAATAAATCTTTAAAATGAGCGGTGAAGAAATTGATTATTGTATTTGTATTAATGTCATATTGAAAATAAACATATTAGAGAAACAATTTTTCAACCAAAGAGCTTTGACAAGTAGGGAGATTTTATGGCCATGTTTACCTTTTTGATTGTCCATTGACCAATACACTTAATGAAATAGAAGTCAATAAGTGGAACATAGCATTACTAATAAGGAGAATTTACCCATGTTTAACAAAATACCATTTAAAACCAATGATATTTGGTATTTGCGAAATATGAGCGAGGAGGTTAAAGAATACATGTTTATGTTAGGAACCTTTTATGTCCGTCTTAAAGAGAAGCTCTTTTCTTAATGACCACCAAAAAAAATATATTTACTATTTTATATTGAACTTTTCTCTCAAACCAACAAAAAAGTTTTACCATTTTTCCCCATTTGAAACGTCAATCTTTTACAATTTTGATTGATTAATAGGTCAAACGAAATCTAGAAAACCCGACCTGTTGTATAGCTAGGCAGAACCTCGTGTTCTTCAACACAAAAATAGTGATTCTGGAGCGGGGTAGCCTCGAGGAATTAAATCTGCACCGGCAGTGCTAACATTCACCTTGGATAGAAATACAAATAACATCAAAGTTCCAGACGACAAACTTTGCCTCGCCTGACGACGCGCCTTTCGTCTATTCAAGAGTATTCATAGGAGCTCTAACCAAAAAATTGAGAAAAAAAACAAACATTGCACCCGGATTATGTAAACCATTGAATAATTAAACCCAAAAAAAAACGAATATGAAATCCAAACTATGATTAAGATCAACCTTTGTCTGTGGTAGACAGAAACTTAGGGTTTATTTAATTTTGAAATTTTTAAAATGACAAAAAAGAACGAAGATATACGATTGAAGTTTGGTTCAAAATTTAAGTAGAAATTACAAAGAACATGATACAATTAAAGTGTCCATTTGTTCAGAGAATAAATCAGAGGTCTTCCCTAGACTTTGATCTATGACCTTTTATGTCCGTCTTAAACAGGTCGAGTATTCTAGATTTCATTTGACCTATCAATCAATCAAAATTTTATAAAATTGACCTTTCAAATGGGAGAAAATAGTAAAACTTTTTCGACGTTTTTATAGAAAAGTTCTGAACATAACCATATTTTCTTTAACTTCCTCGCTCACATTTCGTCAATACCAAATAGTTTTGGTTTTCAAAGTAGTTTTAGTTGGCATGAGTAAATTCTCCTTAAAAAGTATTGGTATGTTCCACATTTTGACTTCTTTTTCATACGGTGCATTGGTCAATGAACAATAATAAAGGTAAACATAACACTAAAATCTCCCTACTGGACAATGCTCTTCGGGGGAAAATTGGTGTCATTTATACCTTAACATTTTATCTTATATTGATGCAAATAGACTAACGAAATTTTTCACCGCTCATTTTTTACATTTGTTCAGCAAGTCAGTTTTTGTTCAATTGTTTCTCAAAAAGCACGTGTTTGTGGTCGTAGTTATTTGTATACTCTCAAAAACCATTGGTCAAAAGTTTGATGTAAGCATTATCCTTAAAAGGTAAATTCCTCGACCTGTTAAAGAGAAGCTCTTTTCTTACTGACCACAAAAAATATATATTTACTATTTTATCTGTAACGGTAGAGAACATGCATGGTTGCTAATGAATTTATAGAATGGTATTCTCGTTGCTATGGTGTGATCTTGAGTTATGATCTTTGACCTTGTTCTGATATTGAACTTTTTTTACAGAGCACATAAAGAATATTTGTTTACTTTATAATCTGTAACGCTTAAAAAGTTATTGGCTTTAAACGCTGTATACAAAATTGTTTTTATCGCCATTTTGAAACCACTCAACCAAATCATGTTCTTTTTCTTTCTTTTAATTCTGTTTCAAATGAACCCTATGTTCCATTCACTATCTTTAGAATTTTGATTAAAATTATAAACAAAAAGCATTTTCACAATACGAATCAAGGACGATTACTCGAAAATGACAATAAAAGATATTGAAGTTTTTGGCGTTCGCACTTGAAACATTTTGTTTTAGATTTCGACATGACAAACATTTTCCCATACATGTATTGTCCGCTTCATTTTTGTACGTTTTAAGTTTTAATTCTGTTTCAAATGAACCCTATGTTCCGTTCACTATCTTTAGAATTTTGATTAAAATTATAAACAAAAAACATTTTCACAATACGAATCAAGGACGATTACTCGAAAATGACAATAAAAGATATTGAAGTTTTTGGCGTTCGCACTTGAAACATTTTGTTTAGATTTCGACATGACAAACATTTTCCCATACATGTATTGTCCGCTTCATTTTTGTACGTTTTAAGTGTCAATTCATAAAAACTGTTTACGGTGTCGGCCATTTTGGAAATGACTGCCCGTAAACATTTGACTTTGGTCTTAAATTAAAGGACTGATAACGACAGTCACAAAAATCCGAAAATGTTTACTATATTATATAAGCAAAAAAAAGCCGAAACGCATAAAAGGTCAGTTTTTGAATTTATTAAATATAGGACTAAATGAGAGGATTATTTTCCCCATAAAATGTTTGCATCGATCTTTTATGGTTGAGGAGATATACTGCACACAAGGTGTAACATTACCGTTGACCTTGAGATTTAACTGTTTTTCTGGAAAACAATAAGGTATTTCCACTGTAGTGGTAAAAACCTTGATAAAGTTACCTTCGAAAATTGATGTAATTAAAATGAAACTAAAATACGCATTTGTTCTTCGAAAATTGCGCATCTAAATGGTAGGCGACAACGAGATGTGGAATAGGTGTACTCGACATAAACGATATTGAGATGTGGAATAAGT
The DNA here is from genome assembly GCA_963971305.1 of Arcuatula senhousia. Classification (NCBI taxonomy): domain Eukaryota; kingdom Metazoa; phylum Mollusca; class Bivalvia; order Mytilida; family Mytilidae; genus Arcuatula; species Arcuatula senhousia. The sequence goes on from OZ020303.1 coordinate 72,757,471, forward strand.
GTACGCGACACAACAAACATAAACAAACAGCAATTCAAAAAATCACAACGGAAAACAGCAAGCAGTCTTCAACATGACCATAGGTCACTGCTTACCGTCTTGCATTGGCCCAAGACTTATAATACAATACAAAAGTATCAAAACCAATCCCAAAATCATCAACGAAAGACTCAATTCTTGACATAAAACAGTTAACATAGAATGACAAGGACAAACAAAGGCTTTGGCAAAGTTTCCTGGCTTAGGACAGGCACATATAAAATGTGGCGGGGTTAAACTAGTTTTTTGGATCCAACCTTCCCCCTATTGATAAGCTTGCACAAAGCTACATATAAAACACACTGTAAAACTCAATCGACAAAAGTTCAATTCAACAAGAGAGAACCTAAGACAAAATACTGTACGAAAACAACAAGACAAGGAGGAATTCTCTTGAGAACACTCGAAGTTACTGACAACTAGCTAAGAAACATTTATCGATTGATGTAAAAGAATCAAATACATCAGTTCTAAATCCGACATCTCACGTTAATACAATGAATGATTAAGAGTTGTATCACCATACAGAACCGACATACTTGATCGCTGTGGTGCTTATGAATAATACAGTGGATACAAAGTGAAAATTTAACGTTTTAAAGTTACTATCAAGCTATCAATATTTCTGCCAAAACATACCAAATGCAAAGATTTTACTAAAACATTGAATTCGTATACTTTTTTCAAAAGGTTTTTAAGCCAGTTTTTTATTTCCATAAGGTTGTTTTTGAATTTTTGTGCTTTATAAACTAAATTGCTATAAAAGTCAGGATGAGATTTTCCTTTAACAATCAGAAATCTACGTGTACAATCAAATTTTTCGATTAATAACCTACATATACAAACGATAATTTTAAAAATCCATAATAGAAGACATCCAGCAGTCTCTATCATGACCAGCAGTCGCTGCTCGACGTCTTTCATTGGCCAAGATTAAAAATACGATTCATAAGATTCAATACCAGTCCCCAAATTATCACCGAAAGACACATATTTAGACATAGAACAATTAACGCAAAAAGGCACAGGGACAAACAGAAGCTTAGACAAGGATTATTTGCTTAGGACATGAACATATAAAATGTGGCAAAGTTATGCTAAATATTGGGTCCCAAAAAATAAACGGTGGATATAATCTGTCCAGGAACGCATATTATATTAAACCCCAGGAATGTATGCTTAGACATGCTTTAAAAAATATTTCTGCACATATTTATCACTAATGTTCATTAACGACAAAATACACTCAACATTTATTTAAATTTGAACATGTTTCACACTTTACATGTTTTTTTTTAATTTGTACGCTGTCTACTTTTGCCATTTTAAGAAGTCTATCGTGCATCCAATACATTGGCTATGGTATCTGTCCATGTAGAAAATCTATTGCTTACATTGACAGTGCCTATATCATTGGACATCAATAGCAGTAATTGGTCATAAAAAGTACTAGAATAAAAACTTTTGGTATTTTACTTAAATGGGCTCGACAAAAAAACACAAAAAAATAAAGCCAATACTTATTTAGATGAAATCAGTTATTTAAGCGAAGTGTGAATTGAAATCCAAATATTTTATTTTTCATTTCTGGGTGAGCTGATTAATTGCGTTTTTTTCGAGATCTTCAGTATGTACAGTTGATGCATATTCTAACATCTCTTGAAAACTGTCAAGCATCTGTTCTAGTTCTGTTCTGTTGACAATTTAGGACAGTTTATGGCAAGCCATGACAGCTATAACATGTTCTGCGCTTTGACATTTTCAGAACTAATCTGGTATATTGTTCAAAGTAATAAAAGTTGCATGGCTATCGAGAATACAATTTTAACAGAAAGCTAATAATAGTTGACAAATCATTTCAATAAGCAACAAATAACGTCATTTTGAACCGTCAGGACCTGTTAGAGCCCAGAATTGTCAGGGCGCGGAACTGTTACGGCCTAGAACAGCTTTAGAAGTGTGAGGGTCAGTTTATTATGACTCTGTCCCAGAACAGTATATGACAGTTGGTGTCCTGGATTAGAACAGTTCTATAACTCTCTGGAGAGCCTAACAGAGAGATGTTATAAAAGATCTCAACTGTATATTCATGTATTGTAAGCATTTTTTTTTATTTCAAATGTAGATAAGTGCCAGTGTTTCATACTATTTCCCCCTACTCATTTTCTCCTTGGAAACAAGAGAATATACTGTGAATTCCACCGGAAAATGAGTATATACTAAATTTTCCCATCTAACTAATCAGTATATACATGTACGTGTTTATCCCCATTAAATTTTGCCGAATCCATACAAGAATCCCCCCTTTTTAGATATATATTTACTTAATATTTGTGTATATCAAAACGTGAAAAAAAACGATCAGAATGAAGATGAGCGCTGATTTTCATGTTTAAGAATTTCAGTCTGATTTTGTAACTCCACTACAGTATGCCTTAAGATACTGAAGGATTTGTTTGCACACAGATCCTTTCTTTATGACATTTTTTAATCATATAGACTTAAAAAAACAACTGTATGAAATATCTTATTTTTTATATAACGTTAAGCTTTTAAAGGCCCAAAACGTCACAATGTTAAAGTTATGTAGAAATACAAATGACAACAAAGTTCCAGACAATGAATTTTGCTACGCCTGATGCACGTTTCGTCTATTTGAGACTCAACAGAATCTATGATTTTCCGCCAAATTTTTGAAGCCATATATTTTGCAAAAGAGCTCAATGATCTTTTTGTCAATTGATCAAGTGGACAATTATCTATGATTTCCGTCACAAATTATAAAATCTTTGATATAAAAAAAGTTCAGGAGTGACCATCCTCTTTTGTGTTATGGGGTACGTGGAAGTTTAAGTGTCACATCAAACCTAAAATTGACCATCCTCAACAAGACAGTGGCAAATATGTAAAATATCAAAAGAATGATAAAATGATTATCAAATGAAGATGCAACTTATTGGACTTATTGAGGAAAATACTTCCTCGCCCTGTTTCATAACGTTTTTGTTTTTATAAGATGCATTTCTATTCTTGATTTTTTTCTTGTTTCTTCTAAGAATGATTTTTTTTTCAAATAGGTTCTTATTGTCTGAATAAAATTTTTTGGTACCAATGGGGTATCCGTATGTCAAAAGTCCGAAAGGACAGAGACAAAACCAGTAAAAACCAAAAACAACAGGACAAAAACAGACAACGTGTAAACATAGAAACACAAAAATCACTAAATATCAATCTGCAACGCGAACTAAAGTTGCAACAAGGGAAAACTCAGGTTCTGTGGAAGAGAAAGCCGTTCCTGATTGCTATAGCACACCCGTTGCGTTGCCAACAGTCAATTCAGTGTGTATTATCCGGTAAAGAAATACAAAACAAAAATTGAGATATGTAAACTCCATAAGCTACACGGGGTCAGATCGGAAAGTAAAGAGGTTGTTTTAATATAACATAGTCATTGCCTTACTGCGAGCACAGCATACATTGTAATTCTGACAAAAACATCTGAAAAAAACTGTTCACATTAAAACATGAAACAGAGCAGATGGATAATCTTTTAGCTTTCATATAACTGAATTCTACGCCTCAGTTGAGGAATGAAATATTTTAGAAATCAAAATAGGGTTTAAAATAGTACAGGATTATAACAGTATTTGGTGAAATTTTGAATTAGCCTGCCAATTTATCTATTAAAAGTATGGCTCATCAACTTAAAATATGGATAATGACAACACAAAAATATCTCAGGAAAATATGCTTATTTTTATTTTATTTATTCCGATTCCTGTTCAATATAATATCTAACATGTACATCAATAAGAAGAAGATAGTCTAAATGCTTCCAAGTTCCAACTTTAACTTTCTTCATCAGGCACAAATCCTTTATAACTCGGAATCTAATTACCCCTTTCTGACCTATCCTACCCATAGTTTCTGAACCTGAGGAACTTTTTCTTAGCTTTGACCACACTGTGTTAACAGTGGCGTAACTGGCTTTAAACAAAATGGAAGCAAAGATGTATTGATAATGCTTTTTTTAGGTGTTTTTACGTGGGTTTTGTGAAAAAAAACAATATTTTTTTTACAGTTTAAAGGGGGTTTATGACAGGTACGCACCTGCCCTCCACAGGAAGCTCATTGAAGTTTTGGAAAAAGGGCACATCAAAATCGTTCTTTTAACCTCATATTTAGTGCTTTTAAGTCGTGAAAAAAACGCCTTCATAGACATTCAAATTATGTAAAATTGAACAACACGTTAAAAAACTTTGCAGGTTTCGACCCCTTGGCAAAAGACGGGAAAGACAGTATATCTATTTATTTATTAGATTTTACAAATAGTCGCATATATAATGGCAGATGCATACTGACATTTTTGTCCTCCGAGTACGAGATTGATTTTTTTGAAATCATTCTTTAAAACCATAACTTTGGATTGTATTTTTTATATAGCGGGTCCTGATTTGTTATTGTTTTTTGTTTTAAGACCAATATTAATCAATATTCTTATTTAACAAAAAGTTCACAGGGGCAACACACGCAAACAAAACTGTGAAAAAATCCTAATGCATTTTTTGAAAATTAAAAAGAGTTGCGTTTTTCTGTTCTTGAGTATGTAACCATTTGCGCAATACCGGATATTATGATTTGTTTTCTTGTTTTACCATAGTAACGCACGCTCAAAGATGGAAGCCCTTTTCTAATCAAGCGCTTTTTTGGACATTTTCGTGCTATAAAGGAAGATTCTTTCCCCATTTGTTTTGAACCAAATTTTGTATTATCGTGAATACCGTGAAAAAAATCCAAATTGTGGAGTACTGCCTTACTATTTCCGCAGTATATAGACGAGATGAAAATTTTGATATACACGTTATTTATATTTTTTAAAAAACCTGGGCCCAAACGCTTGTGGGTCAGACAAAGGTAATCACCCGGATCATTTTGAGCATTAGCATTTACTTTGTGTAAATGTACTATATAACCTTCAGCATAATTTTCTGGATAAATGCCACTTGTAAGCAATATTTTTTTAAACAAGGTAACACTGCAGATTGACAATGCTTAAGTAGCCGTCTCTGTAATAATCATGCAAAACAAAAAAATAGTGGCAGATGCATATTTTTGAAAACTGGTTCTTTTTATTGGAATTTGATCTTTTTGATGAGAAATGAATGTAAATCAAATTTTAGCCCAATTGGTTCATTAGTTCTCGTTGAATACACAATACAAATTTGGTTACATTGTGTATGAAAATAAGTACGGGAAAAGTCCCGCCAATTTTTTTTTCTTAACAAACCAACCAAAAAAGGGATCCGACTGATATTTTTGTTGAAATTCAACTAGAATGGCCTACTTTTTCAGAAAATATCAACAATTTTTACAGACCCTTGCGAACTTTTGAGTAAAGAGGACAAGAAAGTTGGTTGGGTTGTGTATGAAAAAAGTTCGGAAAATTTTCCCGCCAAAATTTTTAATGTCAATTTGCAGATAGTCTAATGGACCAATTTCACAAGTTGATATTTTTCGCTAAAGTGGTCCAAGATGAATAACTAGCCAAAAAATGGTTAAAACCTAAGAAGATAGGTAAATCACCTTTTGCATGATTTTTACTGAGACAGGCTATTAATTATTTGCTTAGTCCTATTTTTTTATTCAAAACGTCTACCATTTTTGTAACGAAAACATTAAGAGTATTCAATAAAAATCAAGCAAAGAAATTCCGGTTCAGACTTACGTTATAATACATAAACGTAAAAATAAAACAACGTAAAAATAAAACAACATAACGTATAGATATAGCCATAAAACGTAAAGATATTACAGTACTTGAACCGATCAATGCAACAGTTTTTGCAATCCGTCACGCGTCATCAATCAGTCACCAATCAGTCATCGATCAGGTCTCAATCATTCACCGATATGTCATCAATCAGTCATCAATACGTCATCGATCAGTCACCAATTTGTCCGATCCTATCCGTCAAGTGCATCCCATGATGCAATATACCAATCTGCCACGAGTCAATTCAATCCAAAATACGATATTCACGCATTGAATCACGTGACTCCTGGGTCGAATGCGTAAAGTTTTTGAATAAAATAGAAATTTATATAAATGAATGTAAAAGCGGTACTTTTGATGCGTTTTATTTTAATAATAAAAAATAGAATATTAAAAAGCACAACCTAATTGTGTTTAGATAAATAATAAAGTCTAACTTTATTATTTAAATAATTATTTATGACACCTCACTAAATCATTATTGTTTGAAGTGTTGTGTCGGATTTAAAATCGATACGTTTGATTTTTTTACATCAGTCGATTGATGATTCTTAGCTAGCTGTCAGTAACAGCGAGTGTTCTATAGAGAGTTCCTACCGTCCTTTTGTTTGTTCTTGTTTTTTGTCTTAGGTTCTCTCTAGTAGAATTGGACTTTGATCGATTTGATTTTTATTGTGTGTTTAGTTTTTGTGCTTTGTCTAGGAATATTGATAGGGGGAAGGTTGGGCCCAAAAAACTAGTTTAACCCCGCCACATATTACATGTGCCTGTCCTAAGCCAGGAATCTTTGACAAAGCTTTCGTTTGTACTTGTCTTTTTGATGTTTTCTGTTTCTTGTTTAAGAAGGGGGTCTTTCTGTGACTATTTCAGGGCTGGATTTGAATTATATGCATCTTATCTAGACCATGGGCCAATTGCAGAACCGCGAGCAGTGCCAATTGGCCTCGTTGAAGGCTGCTGGCGGTTGTCCATTGTCGTTTTTCTAAATTACCGTTTAATTGTGGGCTGCGTACACTTATTCCACATCTCTTTATTTTCTATTTAATGTAAAAACATAAAAAAAATCGGTTTAAAAATGCGAAAATTCATACGATTTTAGATGTCAAATATATCGTATATTTTGAAATACCCCATTTAAAATCGTGTACCAAGGTTATTTTAAAACCATTTTTTTGTAATAAAACCATCATATAGTATTAAGCTCAAATATCAGATTTCAATTTTTTATACATATTAAGCTTACATAAGCTGGTTTTGGGATTGGTTTTGAAACTTTTGTATTGTATTATAAGTCTTGCAAGACGGTAAGCAGTGACCTATGTTCATGTTGAAGACTGCTTGCTGTTTTCCGTTGTGATTTTTTGAATTGCTGTTTGTTTATGTTTTTTGTGTCGCGTACACTTATTCCACATCTCTATATCGTCTATATAAGAAGTGTTGGGTCTTAAAATATAAATTTTCTTCATAATATCTTAAATATGAACCTTATTTTTAAGTCACCAATATGTTTTTTTATGCAACTTTTCACCTTATGATAGCCTGATGAAAAAAGTTGTTTCGCAAACAATCTCTTGTCAATTTTATTAAACCGTCATATAATTTTATGATAAAATATAAGATTTTACTAAAGTTTCGTATATCTTACATAAGAAATTTGCAAAATCTTTATTTATATGTAAACAAATTTTCTTAATAAGCTCTTATCTAAATACACCTTTATCTTTAACTCATCAATATGTAATTATGGAAATGTTCAACTAATCATAGCATTTATGTGTCAAACCTGATGAAAAGAGTTGTTTCACAAACAATTTCTTGACAATTTTATTAAACCGTCAAATAATTTTAAGCTCAAATTTAAGATTTTACAAAAGTGTCATATATTTTACATAAGAAACTAACTTGAAAATGTGATCTATATTTATATGCAAACAAATTTTCTTCATAATCTCTTAACTTTATGAACCCTATTTTTAAGTCAACAATATTTATTTATGCAACTGTTCAAATTAACTTACCGTTTATTTGTCAAATCTGATGAAAAAAGTTGTTTCGCACATAATTTCTTGTCAATTTTATTAAACAGTCATATAATTTTATGCTTATATATATAAGATTTTACTAAAGTTTCATATATTTTACATAAGAAATTTGCAAATGTGATCTATATTCATATGCGAACAAATTTTATTCATAATCTCTTAACTATATGAACCTTATTCTTTCAGTCATCAAGATGTAGTTATGCAACTTTTCAACTTATCAGAAATCTGATGAGAAAAGCTGTTTTGCAAACAATTTCTTGTCCATTTTCTAAAACCGTCATATAATTTTATGCTCAAATATAAGATTTTACTAAAGTTTCATATATTTTACATAAGAAATTTGCAAATGTGATCTATATTTATCTGCGAACAAATCTTCTTCATAATCTCCATACTTTATAAACCTTATTTTTTAAGTCATCAATATGTTTGTATGCAACTTTTCAACTTATGACAGCATTTATGTGTCATATCTGATAAAAAAAGTTGTTTCGCACACAATTTCATGTCAATTTTATTTAACCGTCATATAATTTTATGCTCAAATATAAGATTTTACAAAAGTTTTCTATATCTTACAGAAGAAATTTGCAAATCTATATTTATATGCGAACACATTTACTTCATAATTACTTAACTAAATACACCTTAAGTTTTACCTCATTAATATGTAGTTATGGAACTTGTCAACTTATTATAGCATTTATGTGTCAAACGTGATAAAAAACGTTGTTTTGCAAACAATTCATTGTCAATTTCATTAACCATTCATATAATTTAAAGCTCAGATATAAAATATTACTAAAGTTTTATATATTTTACATAAGAAATTTGTAAAATGTGATCTATATTCCTGTGCAAACAAGTTTTACATATAGTCAATTAAAAAAAATAATAAAATACTAGATCATTGGTATATCTCCTGAATTCTGTACTGTTGATAAATGTAACAATTTGTTGAAATAATTGTTCTAAGCAGAACCCTTTTACATTTTAAAGATGTTTTTCAGCACAATACCTTTTTTTCGATTTAAAAATCATAACGAATAAAAAATAATATATTTTTATCATTATTATAATAGAAGAAAAACACACGAACTTTGCCTATTTAGTTTTTTAAGGAAGTACTATGTAAACAATTAATAAATGCATTAGATTTATAATATTAACATATTCAAACAGAAAATAGCCGTCTAATTTAACACTATGACATAATTAATTCAAAACAAATTCAATTAATGCCGTGACTAGTTTGTGCTGCGTTATACATGTTATAAACGTTTTTTAATTATACAGATCGATCGTATCAGTCAAAATAGCGGATCGATAGCCCGGTTACGTAAGGTATCCGTCATCCGTCCAATTATCCAATCCGTCATCAATCAGTCAACAACCAGTCACCAAACATTCACCAATCCGTCATCAATCAGTCATCAATCCGGTCCAAACGCGTCATCAATCCGTCACCAATCAGTCATCGATCCGTCAAAGTGTTGCATTGATCGGTTCAAGTGCTGTAACACTTCACATAGAGATACTTAAGATACTAAATATAGTCATCAAATTAGCATGAAACCGCAACAGGTAATATTTAATGAACTGTACGTAAAGATATTTCCACCTAACGTTAAGTTACACTACATGTACATAACGAAATTTATAATAGACAAGGCACATATAATTACAAATAAAAAACGAAAGTTGAAACGACGGGATGTTAATTTAAAACGACAACACGTAAAGAAGAAACAACAAAGCGTAAAATAAATTTAAAAAAACGTAATGTTTACACATCAGAACGTACAGATTTAGTTACATTAACTATATATTAAGTCACTTAAACTAATAACACATAGACAACAAGTAATGTTCAGTTTGGCGGACTTGCCAACAGCAAACAATTGGGATTTTAATGGGCAATAATTGTGCACCTTTGCTTGCTGATTTGTTTTCTTATTCATATGAAGCAGACGTCTCACAATCACTTCTAAACGAAAAAGGTCGAAGATTAGCCCTCCCTTTTAATCTCATTTACGTTATATTGATGATGTCCTTTCACCGAACAATTCTCGATTTTGATCTCCATCTTATATATCCTAAGGAACTTGAGACTAAGGACACTACGGATTCTAGGAAGTCTGGTTCATATTTAGATCTACATCTTGAAATTGACTCTCTAGGAAGACTTTCAACGAAGCTTTATGACAAACGTGATGACTTCAACTTTCCAATCGTCAACTTTCTCTTCTTGTGTAGCAACATTCCGTCCCCTCCAGCTTATTGAGTCGATGTTTCGAGCGGTACCTACATAGATTTCCTTTACAGAGCGTCACGTCTGACACAAAAATTGCTCACACAGTTTTATTGTGCCCCTCGATTGCTGTCTTCACTTATGAAATTTTACAAAAGACATCATGTGCTTTTCGACAAATATGGGATTCGATCTCTCAGATGAGTACTGATGTTGGTTTGTCATAGTGTTTATTTTGTCTTCTTTTACCAGATTTAACACACTGTCGGCAACGTGACGGTAGTGCTACACCAAGAAGGAACTGCTTACATTTCAGGAGCACATGAGTTCATTCTCGTTGCGACTGGAGTTCGCGTTGTTGATTGATATTGAGTGATGTTTGTGTTTCCATGTTTTACATACCGTTTAGCGGGTTATTTTCGCAGGGTTAAAATTTCGCGGTTTTTTCGGTAAGATGTTATGTGAAAAAATCTTGCAGGTTTTATTTTTGCGGTCTGTGATAATGTTTGTGTATATTTTTCATTAGATAGAAAATTTCGCGGTTTTTTTGCGGTTTACGTCAACCCACGAAAATAACTTGCTATACGGTATATGTTGTCTGTTTTTGTCTCGGTCTTGTTGATGTTTGTTATTTTGTCTCTGCCCATTAGGACTCTTGACATTCGGATAACCCATTGGTTCCTCTGCAACTCTCATCACGAGATGGATTAATATTAAGCAAGAGAACAAAAAATATTTAGAACTATTTGAAATGTTATGCAAGCATCTTTTAATATATCAATGTTAACAGAAATGATTCAAGAAAATAAGATGAACTAATGTCCAAAAGTCCATAAAAATGCGTAATGTAAAACCAATATCCGAAAAGTTCAAAAAAAAATTATCACACTTTTTCACTATGACAATTCCTCTCTGCTCCAACTAAGCACGACCCTGTACTTAAATGTGAAACTACCGAAAATATCATCCTCCTGATCTACGGTTAAAACTTCTGTTGTAATTTTGAAAAGTCTGGTGCGGCTGATATTTTTTACTACGACCAATTGCACCACATTTTATCACAGCAATGCGATTTATTGGAATCTACTCAGTGTAACGTTGGTTAATACCGTATGGCGGATTATTTTCGCGGTGGTTTTTATTTAATTTCGCTTATTTTTGCGGGTCGAGGTAAATCGCGAGCAAAAATATTCATCTAATAGAAATCATATACAAATGCATTCACAAACCGCGAAAATAAAACCCGCAAAAATTTTTCACATACCTTATGACACAAAAGCTGCTTATTACCCCCGCGAAAATAACCCGCTTTACGCTAATATAATTCGAATATCTAAACACTAAATCTTTTACCATATTTTTTCAGTTGGATTTATTTCACGGACAACTCTGGACGCAGTATGAAAAGATGCAGGTTTGACGGGTCAGAATTAGAAACAGTGGTTGTTACTCAAACTGATTATGTATATGGATTCACAATAGGTAATGTTTATAATTACCAGATCCCTTGGATAAAGTTATTATTGATTCTTCGTTCAATTACATAGTTTAATCATATATACTTGTAATAATCTGTCTTTAAATAAGGAAACAACCCATTTTGCAGATTCTCTTAAAAAGCAGACACAAGGAAATACACTACCAAAATAAACTATCAAAGCATTTTGGGGTCAGTATCGGTAGTCCCCGTATTGGTTTTATTATTATAAACAATAAAAAAAATAGCTTAATGAAAACACAATTAAATCTTAAAAAAATTATAAAAAATATAAGAGGGGCGCTGGAGTGGGTCTTATCCCGGTTTTCTGGTGTTATCTTTTGTAAATTCCGACATCCCGGATATTCTTTGTAAATGATGTTTTAAATTAAAACACAAGAAATTGACATACAGCCCCATTTCAATGAGATATAATATAGTGTCCTCTCGTAATTTCTAGGTATATGGGTCATGAATTTATTGTTTACTGAGTCAGCTTCAATGGCATGACACATACATGTACACAAGTATGTCTCCCATGGAAGAAAATTATACCTCGAAAATTCTTGCCAATCAGATGTATTTCAGATTTCGGTCAATGTGTATTATTGATATGGTAGAAAAACAAAAAACTTTAACACCCATTGTCTAAACGGTTTTTCATGAAATACAAATGACAACAAAGTTCCAGACAATAAATTTTGCTACGCCTGACGCGCGTTTCGTCTACTCAAGACTCATCAGAGGCGCTCTACCAAATATATTGAAAATGCCAAACACTGTATGAATATGAAGAGCATAGAACAGTATAACCAAAACTACCAAACTGGGGAATCAAATTATTACTAAGATATTCAACCTATGTCTGGGGTAGGAAGAACCTTAGGGTTTAGACAATTTTGAAATTTAGACGGATAATTTAAAGCTTTGATGTATTCTCCAACTCAAAAGTGTTGGTGCCGGAGCGGGCTAACCTCGGGGAGTTGATTAGGTTAGCAGGTGGGCAGTGCGAAAACAGGTGTTTTGGTCAAGTTAATTTTTTATTATCAATATCGTGTGGATAAACATTCATATCCGTCTATAATTTTTTTTAAAATGATGCCAAACAGCCATGTGCGCCTACCTCTCGGACTTAACACCCTTAGATGTATCTGTAGCTCAAAGTAACACTTCGATTCAATTTCGTTGTAGCTTTCGTACAAGGTCTAAAGTTTCGTCGTCAGGGGTCAACTGAAACCTTTGGTTAACGTGATTTTGAAAAAAAAATTCTTTATTTTTTTTGTGTCTGCTGAATGCTACAACGAGGTTTTGAGTAAATATTTATTTGCATTTTCTACCCTCCAATGTTTTGTTCCAATGTTTTTTTCAATATTTTTCCAATTTTATTTAAGTTAAAGCTGTCTTCACTCAAGAAATTCTACGATAGACAAAATGCACTCGTAGATCAATATGGGATTTCTGTCTCTCAAATGAATGCAGATGTTGGTTTATCATATGGTTTTGTTTTGTCTTCACTGAATTGAAATTTGACAGCGCAACGGGTGTGCCAAAGCAGGCAGAAAGCGCTTACTCTTCCGAAACATTTGAGTTCACTCTTGTTACGACTTAAGCTAGCGTTGTTGATTTTTGTTCGATTGAAGTGTTTTATGTGTTTCCTTGTTATTATTTTTGCGCTGCCCTTTCCGTTTTTTTGACACTCGAGTGCCCCATTGGTGCCTCTTTGCTTCTTATGATTTCAAAAGCATCTTCTTGATATCCTCTTTTGACTAGACATTCCTTGAATTGATTTGAAATTTTCCAATTGCTATTGGATCTAATGTGTCGAATAGTTTCACCTTTGACAAGCCCACGGAACACGTTTTTGTCGTGCATAGATGATCGATCGATGTAAGTTTTGAAAGGTATTTGTCATTTTGATGTAACTCTTAAAGTCATTCAAATTGTTGGCCTTTATAAATGCAAGTATCTAAAAATATAGCTCCTTGATTAGAAATGTTGTATGTGAATTTCAACATGCGGGTGAAATGAGTGAGCTATTTTGAAAAGTTGTTCGACTTCTTTTATTGAATCTGAACTTTTGTATATCAGAAAAACAGTCATATCTATACCTATACCTATAAATTAAATTCTGTCTTTATGTGGGAATATTTATAATATTTCGATGATTACCTCAAATGCCCGAATGTCGCAAAGGATGAGTGGCAATAAGACCCATTTTTGGCCCAAGATTTACCAAGAAATTAAACCTGAGCATACAGATGCCTTAAGTTGCTGAAACATTGGTAAATTGATAGGCTTGAAGCAAATATTAAGCTATTGCCATATCTGTTGAGCTGTCATGCTAATAAGTTAACTCAAAGAGCTATGTTTTAAACAAATTGTCCTTATTTCATTGATTTTTGCTGATTTTCACACACTTTTTGGTCTGAAAGAAGGTGGGCGCATCAAAACAACAACTTCATAACTGGCAAAAATGTGTAAAATGATGAAATCCATCATTTCTGAAAGTTTGGAGTTGTTGTTTTGATGCGCCCAATGTTTTCTCAAGGAAAATATGCACGGAAACCATTGAAAATTGCAGATTTTCTCTATTTTGTGAAATAAGACCACTATATTTGATGTCATAATTACGCAACAATGAAGGAAAATTGCCATATCTGATGTGTTTTCTTTGTAACCACATATTAGATGATATTTCTTACTGGACTGTAGATTGAGCCCATGCTTGATCCAATGACCTGTTTAAAACATTTCTCATTTAATTAAAAATAATTGTTTCTTTGTCAATACAAATTCAAGAAGTTATAATGGCTTGTGGATAAGGTGATTTAAAAGAAGCAAAGGTGTACCAAAGGGGTAATCAGTATCATAAAACCGTAAAGACAGACAAAACCGGCAGACAAAAAATCATCATCACAAAACAAATTACATAACAACATAAAACACAAACACACATAACAACAAAACCGCATTCAGCAACGCGAACTCAAGTAGAAACGAGAGTGAACTCAGGTGCTCCGGAAGAGTAAGCAGTTCCTGCTTAATAGCACAACCGTCAAGTTGCCAAAGATCGATTAAGTGTTGGTCAAATCCGGAAAGGATGACATTACAAAACTCTATGCCAAACCAACATCTGTGCTCATCTGAGAGATAGGAATCCCGTATTTGCATACAAGCACATGATGTCGTCCGTAAAATTTCTTGAGTGATGACAACAACCTGGGAGCAACGTACCCCTGTGTTAACAATTTGCTTGTCAGTCGTGTAGCTCTATCAAGGAAGTCGTTGTACTCCCCACATGCTCTGGAATAACGAATCAATTGTGATACGTAAACTCCATATGCTTGATCGGACGGAATGTTGCTACACAGAAAGGGAAAGTTAACTATTGGAAAGTTGAAGTCATCACGTTTGTCATGGAGCTTTATACAAAGCCTTCCTTGTGTGTCAATTTAGAGAAATAGATCTAAATATGAAGCAGATCTCCTAGAATCTGTATATCCTTTATCTCAAGTTCCTTCGGATATATGAGATGTAAATAGTCACCAAATCGTACGTTATCCAATTCTTCCCTATTTGGTGTAAGCTATAACAATTGCACCTAAAAGTTCATTGAACTTTAAATTGATTCTGTTAATGTAAAAGTCAATTAATAAACAGTTCCTTTCTGGTTTCAAATGTTTAATACACCAGGTTTCTTTCCTTGTAATGCACATGGTCGATATCCTCGGTGCTGGATTTGGCTTTACTATTCGAACTTTTTGGTTATGAGTACTTATCGTTCAATATTTTTGGTTTTTGATCTTCTAATGTTTTGATTCAAAAGATGCTGATGAGAGGTTACTCCTTGAAATATCGATATACAACATAACGAAATTAACCGTTTTATACCCGTTTTGGGTAATTGTATTTTTCAATTTTATTGATAAAATCTAAGCTATCTCTTATGTAAGTCTCGTGTCCTTTGACAATGACCTACTTGACTTATTTCCGTCTCTCCTTGAGGAGAATCGGGCCATAAACAAGTCCTCTCCATTTCCCTCTATCAGATACTCTTGTTGCCTGTGTCCAGGTGCTGAATCCAAGTTCTTTCCTTTCTTTTTCTATAGTCCTCCTCCAGGTCTCTTTTGGACGCCCTCTGTTTCTTTTACCATCTGGCGTCCATGTGAAGGATATTTTTGCATGCATGGTATTCTCCATCTTGAGCACATGTCCAAGCCACTTCAACCTTCTTCTTCTGGTGGTGTCACCGATCTTTTCACAACAAACTTGTTTTTGTACTGTCTGTAGCCAATAGGTACCAGAAAATAATCAATAAATTCACTGATTTTCTTATAAGTAACCAATTTGATTTGTGAGAATATTGGTGTACATGGTGGGCGTTGGTCTATAATTGCAGTTTTTATAACATCATTTTTGAAGTATCTATCATATCTTTGTCTAATTTGTATACTTTTGTTAGGAGATATATTCTCTCTTATCTGGGTGTTTGTGTACTTAAGCCACTCAGTAATGAATGCGATGTCCTATCAAAGTCATGGTTATGTACCATGTTTTAGCAAATAGTTTTAGGTACGTAGATCTATTGAGTTCGGAAAGTTTACTTCTGTATAATGATAAGTTTGTAATTGTCTTTTACATTTATTGATGTACTGATTTCTGTTTAAAATGCATATCGATGCAATTTTGTCACTCTTTGCACATAGTCTAAATCCAACATTTTACTTGACGACTGTAATGTAAACTACGAAAGACCGGTAGTGCCATTGGTTCTGTCACATTTCTCGATTGAAGCTGGAACTGAGAAATGTCAACTTGGAAGTGCGAAATGTCAAGTCAACTTGGAACTGAGAAATGTCAACTTGGAAGTGCGAAATGTCAAGTTGGAACTGCGAAATATCAACTTGGAACTGAGAAATATCAACTTGGAAGTGCGAAATGTCAAGTTGGAACTGGGAAACGTCAACTTGGATCTGAGAAATCTCAACTTGGAACTGCAAAATGTCAACTTGGAACTGAAGAATGTCAACTTGGAACCGAAAAATGTCAACTAGGAAGTGCGAAATGATAACTTGGAACCAAGAAATGTCAACTTGGAACTGAGAACAGTCAACTTGGAAGTGCGAAATGTCAGCTTGGAAATGAGAAATTTCTCGCATCAATCAAGAAATGTGACAGAATCGATGGCACTACCGGTCTTTCATAGTATTCATTTGGTGGTTTGAACATTTAGATTGTTTGCAGTTGAAAGGTATGCTTGATATTTTATTTTGAGTTAGATTAAGAACTTTTGAATGCATTACACGTCGGCGATGTCATGTAGTTAGACTTTTATTCTGAATGGATGCATTTGATTGTTACCTCCGTCATCAAACCAAAATCGACATCGCATTTTTCTTGCATATTCATTGAAAACATTCATTACTGAATGTCTGATACTTAAAACTGACGATCGAGGGAACAAATTTCAGTCCTTTTCCTAATACTATACATGTATATTGATCAACTGTAAATTTCGTTGTGGTCAGATTGAATACATGTTGCTTCGAAATGTTGACTACAGCTTTTTGTTTTCGTTTATGCCTAGCTTTCATATTTTTATACCCCCCACTTCAAAAGTGGGGGGTATATAGTGATAGGGGTGTCCGTCCGTCCTTCCGTCCGTCCTTCCGTCCGTCCTTCCGTTACACTTCAGGGTACCCATCTCTTATCCGCAACTCCTCCTAAACCCCTTGGTGGATTTTCCTGAAACTTACACACAATCTTTGTGACATAATGTAGATGTGCACCTACTATTTTAAAATTTGATCAGAATGATTTTTGGGGTTTCCCATAGCAAAACATGGACTTAGCCATTCGGCTACATGGGGGTACCCATCTCTTATCCGCAACTCCTCCTAAACCCCTTGATGGATTGTCATGAAACTTACACACAACCTTTGTGACATAATGTAGATGCGCACCTACTATTTTAAAATTTGATCAGAATGATTTTTGGGGTTTCCCATAGCAAAACATGGACTTAGCCATTCGGCTACATGGGGGTACCCATCTCTTATCCGCAACTCCTCCTAAACCCCTTGGTGGATTTTCATGAAACTTACACACAATCTTTGTGACATAATGTAGATGTGCACCTACTATTTTAAAATTTGATCAGAATGATTTTTGGGGTTTCCCATAGCAAAACATGGACTTAGCCATTCGGCTACATGGGGGTACCCATCTCTTATCCGCAACTCCTCCTAAACCCCTTGATGGATTGT
Source organism: Arcuatula senhousia (assembly GCA_963971305.1). Classification (NCBI taxonomy): domain Eukaryota; kingdom Metazoa; phylum Mollusca; class Bivalvia; order Mytilida; family Mytilidae; genus Arcuatula; species Arcuatula senhousia. The sequence goes on from OZ020303.1 coordinate 72,775,322, forward strand.
CATGAAACTTACACACAACCTTTGTGACATAATGTAGATGCGCACCTACTATTTTAAAATTTGATCAGAATGATTTTTGGGGTTTCCCATAGCAAAACATGGACTTAGCCATTCGGCTACATGGGGGTACCCATCTCTTATCCGCAACTCCTCCTAAACCCCTTGGTGGATTTTCATGAAACTTACACACAATCTTTGTGACATAATGTAGATGTGCACCTACTATTTTAAAATTTGATCAGAATGATTTTTGGGGTTTCCCATAGCAAAACATGGACTTAGTCATTCAACTACATCATGTACATGGGGGTACCCATCTCTTATCCGCAACTCCTCCTAAACCCCTTGGTGGATTTTCATGAAACTTACACACAATCTTTGTGACATAATGTAGATGTGCACCTACTATTTTAAAATTTGATCAGAATGATTTTTGGGGTTTCCCATAGCAAAACATGGACTTAGCCATTTGGCTACATGAGGGTACCCATCTCTTATCCGCAACTCCTCCTAAACCCCTTGATGGATTGTCATGAAACTTACACACAATCTTTGTGACATAATGTAGATGCGCACCTACTATTTTAAAATTTGATCATAATGATTTTTGGGGTTTCCCATAGCAAAACATGGACTTAGCCATTTGGCTACATGGGGGTACCCATCTCTTATCCGCAACTCCTCCTAAACCCCTTGATGGATTGTCATGAAACTTACACACAATCTTTGTGACATAATGTAGATGCGCACCTACTATTTTAAAATTTGATCATAATGATTTTTGGGGTTACCCATAGCAAAACATGGACTTAGCCATTCAACTAGTCCTAAACCCCTTGATGGATTGTCATGAAACTTTTACACAATCTTTGTAACATAATATAGATGTGCACCTACTATTTGAAAGTTTGATCAGAATGATTTTGGGGGTTCCCATAGCAATACATGGACTCAGCCATTTGACTACATGGGGGTGCCCATCTCTTATCCGCAACTCCTCCTAAACCCCTTGATGGATTTTAATGAAACCTATACACAATCTTTGTGACATAATGTAGATGTGCATCTCCTATTTTAAAATTTTATCTGATTAATTTTTTTGGGGGTGGGGGGTATTTATTTGTGAGCTGTGGCTCACAGTTTTTCTAGTTTAATCTTTTTTTTTGGCGTGCGCTTTTGCTTTGTCTAGCCACATCGAACTGCGATCACAGTAAGATATAAATAAAGTACCAGTAGTTTGCGATCACAAACAACATGGAATTTGATCGATCTTAAAACATAGTTTCCAATTACAAACTAAACTTAAGAATAAGTCTGTCTGCGATCAGAAACAAGAAAGAAATAAAGATGAGTTCATGTTTTCCCGTTGAGATCAAACTAAATGAAATTATATCGATATAAGAAATGTTTTCGATTTAAAACCATCCAGGTTAACGTGTGATCGTGAAATCGGTGGTTATCGTGAAATCGGTTAGGGAGCAACCATTGGATTTTTATGGGAGGGGGGCTTTGGATATTTTCATCGTCCTACATTTTTATTTTTGGAAAAAGTCGAGCCCGGATTTTTTTGCGCGCTTGCGCATTTTTTTTTATTTTTAAAGTAAACATATTTTTTTTTGCAAAAAATACCATCCTGCCTTTTTTTTTCTCAAAGCACTGTCCTGCCTTTTTATTTCTGAATTTTTGCCATCCTGCCTTTTTAATTCAAATTCCACCATAGCCCCCCCTAAAAATCAAATGGTCGCTCCCTTAGGCAAAATGTAAACAAACGATTATAGACAGTTGGAAAAGAGAAATTTTGACTAAAATTTAGTCGTTTACGCGGTTAATGTTATCGTTCAAACCAGTTTGTTCCTTTTCACTGTTATCGTGAACTGCGAATTTTTATAATGTAATACATGAATTAACCCAAAGCTTCTTTCTTTATCAAATAGTGTTATTTCAGTTCTTTGAAACCTTTGTTAGTGTAACATATTAACTTTTTGGTTTTTGTAAGTTAGAGTGTCTCATTAAGATAAGAAACCAAAACAAGAGGCTCCCAGGAGCCTGAATCGCTCAAGTAGTATAGATGTGGTAATCAAGTCCCATTTCTCGGGACGAGCAGGGACGAGCAGCCCTCTGTGACGTCATATCCACTTCCGGTCCGCCATTTTGCTTTCGGTTTCGCCATCTTGCTTCCGGTCCGCCATCTTGCTTCCGGTTCCGCCATTTTGCTTCCGGTCGGCCATCTTGCTTCCGGTGACGCCACATCCGGTAATTAAGGGGAGGTAATTCCGCAAAGTGACCGCACGGTAAAAGGCTTGTAACTAAGTTATTCCTTGACCGATTCCTTTCGGGTTTGTTGCATTGTCTTTAGTATGACAATGTCTCTTAGATGATTGTCTTTGTGGTCTTCAGTGGTCATTAGAGGCTTGACCAGTAGGTGACCATTTACTATTTCTTATCAAAGGTGGGGTTGTCGTATATCGTTGGAAAGGTAGCAAGGTGTAGTTGCCATGTTTGAGTTGTTTGAGTCGGTAGTGGTCAGTGGTCAGTCAGGGCTTGACCATAAGGTGACCCCTCTTTCTTCTTGTTGTATACTTAGCGTGTAATATGTCATTGTAAAGCTTGTGAGGTCTAGTTTTATATTCTTTCTTTTCGTGTCAATCTAAGGGAAGTAACTCTTGGTTTCTACTGTGTTTTAAGTCTTGTACTTGATACCATTTGTAAGGAATTTGCCGGGCTTTGTGGGGTAGTACTGGTTTGATCTTTTTTATAGGGCGTTAGGGATAACAAATCGATTTTAAGTTTCGATACTTTATTTTGAACACAGTAATAGGTTTCAGTCTTCATCCTCGTCGTCTTCACTCTCCTCGTCAGGCCTGAACTGTTTTATTTTCTCATCCAGCAAGTACTTTCTCTTCTCAGTAGCGTATTTCCAAGACTCTTCATACTCATAATCTTCATCGTCCCTCAGTCGTTTTGCTGTTTGTTTGATCTTCTTGTGGAGTGGATCTCGTGCCATTTCCATTTGCCACATAATGTTATTGACGTAGCGATTTTTTAAAGCTTCTCTATAGAGCGGGAGCAAATCCAAGTCAGCCTTTGATATTGCCTCTTTTTCGTGGTGACCTTTTTCCGTGTATTCATCCATTTTCTTTTCGTGTTCGTCTTTGTAGCTGATCATCACTTATCCAATAAAGTCACCCCACGGATCAAACTGTTCTCCGGGGTAAGTTTCTTCGTCTTCAGACAAGTCGTCACTGTTTTCTGATTCCGTATCCTCCTCTTCCTCTTCCTCAGTTTCCCATTCCGGGTCCTCCTTCAACCATTCCGGTTCCTCCATTTTTCTTTGATGCTTCTGTTCTTTGTGTCTCTGTAGATTGAACAACTTTTGACTTGTGTATCCGCATACGTCGCAATGGTACATCTTTCCTACTCGACGGCCGGGTTCTATCTGATGATTTTTGTTCCGTTCGTGTAAATTTATCTATCACTTATGAATAGTATAACATGTTGTTAACAGAATTCTCATTGCCGGTGCGGATTCGATCGGGTCTCGTTAAATTATCTTTCTTTCTTTTCCATACATAGGCAAAGAATGCATTCCTCAAATTTGCTAAGCTCATTCTATTGTATGCAAGCTTCAATGCTTTGAATCTACGCCATTCTTTAAATATTTGCTGGCATTCTATGCACGGCACAATTAAATTTTGTTTCGATTTATAAAACTGATCTTTTGGCTTCCTCTCGCCGCATTTACGACAAACACGTTCCCCGTTCTCACTTTCAATGTTCTTTTCTATGAGTTTTAGAAGATAATCCATTACATTTACGTGTGTCTTGTTCGAATACATTTGAGCCACTGACAACATTGATCATTCATTTTGCCTTTTCAAAATTGTATCTTCCAATCATCTCTCAGCATTCTATCACGTGACTTACTCTTTGCTCTTCTTGCTCTTTTGATTGCTCAGTTTGCTCTTTTGCAGCTCATCTTGCTCTTTTGCAGCTCCTTTTGCTCTTTTGCAGCTCATCTTGCTCTTTTCCTTGCTCATCTTGCTCTTCTGCAGCTCTTTTTAGCTCTTTACCTTGCTCATCTTGCTCTTCTTTTGCAGCTCATTTTGCTCATTTACCTTGCTCATCTTGCTCTTTTGCTGCTTTTCTTATTAATTTGATCACCCAGCAGCAGCAGCAGCAGCAGCAGCCATTTTACCCTCTTCTCACTTTCACTTACGCAGCAGCAGCAGCAGCCATTTTACCCTCTCCCCCCCTTTCACTGACGCAGCAGCAGCAGCAGCAGCCGTTTCAACACCTTCTCCCTCCTTTTTTTTCACTTAAACAGCAGCAGCAGCAGCCATTTCATCCTCTTCTCCTCTTTCACTTATGCAGCACCAGCCGTTTCCTTACCTTCTTCCCTTTTCTTCTAGTTGTGTTTTTCCTGTCCTGTGTTAACTTGTACAACTTTTGTCAAGCAGGGAATCCAGACCACTTTATACTTTTAATTTTCCATAGGCCCTGTGTTAAATCTGTTGGCGACTCGTGTCACCCCCAGATCTCAGCTATGAAGTCGTGTGTAATCATGCGGAACTAACTATTCCATTGAGATCATTTTGTACTTGATAACCCAATATCTTCTAACCAGTTCAAACCGGTTTCTTTTCGTTCCGATACTACCTCTTTGCAGTTCTATTTTTAACCCTTACCCTAACTCTAGCTATTCTAGTTTGTAATTCTAACCCTAACCCTAACCCTAACACTTTCTCTTTTCAGTTCTATTTTTAGCCCTTACCCCAATTCTAACTCTAACTCTCTTTGATAGTGTTGTCATTGTATTTTTAACCCTTACCCTAACCCTAACCCTAACCCTTGCTATTCTAGTTTGTTATTCTAACCCTAAACCCTAACCCTATCCTCTAACCCTAACACTAACCTCTAACCCTAACCCTAACCTTTTCTCTTTTCAGTTCTATTTCTAGCCCTTACCCCAATACTAACTCTAACTCTCTTTGATAGTGTTGTCATTGTATTTTTAACCCTAACCCTAACCCTTGCTATTCTAGTTTGTTATTCTAACCCTAAACCCTAACCCTATCCTCTAACCTCTAACCCCAATTCTAACTCTAACTCTCTTTGATAGTGTTGTCATTGTATTTTTAACCATTACCCTAACCCTAACCCTTGGTATTCTAGTTTGTTATTCTAACACTAACCTCTAACCCTAACCCTAACCCTTTCTCTTTTCAGTTCTATTTTTAGCCCTTATCCCCATTCTAACTCTTACTCTATTTGCCTTTGTTGTCATTGCATTTCTTACTCAAACCCTAATTTTCTTTTCTCTAACTCTCTCTTTTCTAACCCCAACCCTTTCTCTTTCCATTTCTATTTCTTTACCATTTACTCTAACCCTAGCCTAAATTCCCCTCTGTTGTGTATAGTATTTCTATTCATGTTCGTACCCTTACCCTAACTCTTCTGCTATGTAGCCTTAACCCTAACTCTTGATCTCTTTGTACGTAGTGCTCTTTTTGTTGTTGTTCTGCTTTTCCTGTTCATGTGCGGTTTGTAATATCACGTTTGCGCCAATTTCTGATTCGTTGTGAAGTTAAACAAAAACAATGCAAACAATAATGCATTTACAAAAACAACAACAAAAAGAGCACTACGTGCAAAGAGATCAAGGGTTAGGGTTAAGGCTACATAGCAGAAGAGTTAGGGTTAGGGTACGAACATGAATAGAAATACTATACACAACAGAGGAGAATTTAGGTTAGGGTTAGAGTAAATGGTAAAGAAATAGAAAGAGAAAGGGTTAAAGAAGAGAGAGTTAGAGAAAAGAAAATAAGGGTTTGAGTTAGAAAATCAATGACAACAAAGGCAAATAGAGTTAGAGTTAGAATGGGGATAAGGGCTAAACATAGAAGAGAAAGGGTTAGGGTTAGAGAAGAGAGAGTTAGGGTTAGGGTTAAAAATACAATGACAACAAAGACAAAGAGACTTAGAATTATGATAAGGGTTAAAAAATAGAAATGGAAAGAGAAAGGGTTAGGGTTAGGGTTATTGAAGAGAGCTTAGGGATAGGATTAGAGAAAAGAGAGATAGGGTTAGAGAAGAAAGAATTAGGGTTAGGGTTAGAAATAAAATGACAACAAAGGCAAATAGAGTTAGAGTTAGAATGGGGATAAGGGCTAAAAATAGAACTGAAAAGAGAAAGGGTTAGGGTCAGGGTTAGAGGTTAGTGTTAGGGTTAGAATAACAAACTAGAATACCAAGGGTTAGGGTTAGGGTAAGGGTTAAAAATACAGTGACAACACTATCAAAGAGAGTTAGAGTTAGAATTGGGGTAAGGGCTAAAAATAGAACTGAAAAGAGAAAAGGTTAGAGTTAGGGTTAGAGGTTAGAGGATAGGGTTATGGTTTAGGGTTAGAATAACAAACTAGAATAGCAAGGGTTAGGGTTAGGGTAAGGGTTAAAAATACAATGACAACACTATCAAAGAGAGTTAGAGTTAGAATTGGGGTAAGGGCTAAAAATAGGACTGAAAAGAGAAAAGGTTAGAGTTAAGGTTAGAGGGTAGTGTTAGGGTTAGAGGATAGGGTTAGGGTTTAGGGTTAGAATAACAAACTAGAATAGCAAGGGTTAGGGTTAGGGTAATGGTTAAAAATACAATGACAACACTATCAAAGAGAGTTAGAGTTAGAATTGGGGTAAGGGCTAAAAATAGAACTGAAAAGAGAAAAGGTTAGGGTTAGGGTTAGAGGTAAGTGTAAGGGTTAGAGGAAAGGGTTAAGGTTTAGGGTTGTAATAACAAACTAGAATAGCAAGGGTTAGGGTAAGGGTTAAAAATACAATGACAACACTATCAAAGAGAGTTAGAGTTAGAATTGGGGTAAGGGCTAGAAATAGAACTGAAAAGAGAAAAGGTTAGGGTTAGGGTTAGAGGTTAGTGTTAGGGTTAGAGGATAGGTTAGGGTTTAGGGTTAGAATAACAAACTAGAATAGCAAGGGTTAGGGTTAGGGTAAGGGTTAAAAATACAATGACAACACTATCAAAGAGAGTTAGAGTTAGAATTGGGGAAAGGGCTAAAAATAGAACTGCAAAGAGAAAGGGTTAGGGTTAGGGTTAGGGTTAGAATTACAAACTAGAATAGCTAGAGTTAGGGTAAGGGTTAAAAATAGAACTGCAAAGAGGTAGTATCGGAACGAAAAGAAACCGGTTTGAACTGGTTAGAAGATATTGGGTTATCAAGTACAAAATGATCTCAATGGAATAGTTAGTTCCGCATGATTACACACGACTTCATTGCTGAGATCTGGGGGTGACACGAGTCGCCAACAGATTTAACACAGGGCCTATAGAAAATTAAAAGTATAAAGTGGTCTGGATTCCCTGCTTGACAAAAGTTGTACAAGTTAACACAGGAAAGGAAAAACACAACTAGAAGAAAAGGGAAGAATGTAAGGAATCGGCTGGTGCTGCATAAGTGAAAGGGGAGAGGAGGGTAAAACGGCTGCTGCTGCTGCTGCTGCGTAAGTGAAAAAAGGGGGGGTCTTAAAACAGCTGCTGCTGCTGCTGCTGCGTAAGTGAAAGGGGGGGGGGAGAGGGTAAAATGGCTGCTGCTGCTGCTGCTGCTGCTGGGTGATCAAATCAGTAAGAAAAGCAGCAAAAGAGCAAGATGAGCAAGGTAAATGAGCAAAATGATCTGCAAAAGAGCAAGATGAGCAAGGTAAAGAGCTAAAAAGAGCTGCAGAAGAGCAAGATGAGCAAGGAAAAGAGCAAGATGAGCTGCAAAAGAGCAAAAGGAGCTGCAAAAGAGCAAAAGGAGCTGCAAAAGAGCAAGATGAGCTGCAAAAGAGCAAACTGAGCAATCAAAAGAGCAAGAAGAGCAAAGAGAAAGTCACGTGATAAAATGCTGAGAGATGATTGGACGATACAATTTTGAAAAGGCAAAATGAATGATCAATGTTGTCAGTGGCTCAAATGTATTCGAACAAGACACACGTAAATGTAATGGATTATCTTCTAAAACTCATAGAAAAGAACATTGAAAGTGAGAACGGGGAACGTGTTTGTCGTAAATGCGGCGAGAGGAAGCCAAAAGATCAGTTTTATAAATCGAAACAAAATTTAATTGTCCCGTGCATAGAATGCCAGCAAATATTTAAAAAATGGCGTAGATTCAAAGCATTGAAGCTTGCATACAATAGAAAGAGCTTAGCAAATTTGAGGAATGCATTCTTTGCCTATGTATGGAAAAGAAAGAAAGACAATTTAACGAGACCCGATCAAATCCGCACCGGCAATGAGGATTCTGTTAACAACATGTTATACTATTCAGAAGTGATAGATAAATTTACACGGACGGAACAAAAATCATCAGATAGAACCCGGCCGTCGAGAAGGAAAGATGTACCATTGCGACGTATGCGGATACACAAGTCAAAAGTTGTTCAATCTACAGAGACACAAAGAACAGAAGCATCAAAGAAAAATGGAGGAACCGGAATGGTTGAAGGAGGACCCGGAATGGGAAAATGAGGAAGAGGAAGAGGAGGATACGGAATCAGAAAACAGTGACGACTTGTCTGAAGACGAAGAAACTTACCCCGGAGAACAGTTTGATCCGTGGGGTGACTTTATTGGACAAATGATGATCAGCTACAAAGACGAACACGAAAAGAAAATGGATGAATACACGGGAAAAGGTCACCACGAAAAGACGCAATATCAAAGGCTGACTTGAATTTGCTCCCGCTCTATAGAGAAGCTTTAAAAAATCGCTACGTCAATAACATTATGTGGCAAATGGAAATGGCACGAGATCCACTCCACAAGAAGATCAAACAAACAGCAAAACGACTGAGGGACGATGAAGATTATGAGTATGAAGAGTCTTGGAAATACGCTACTGAGAAGAGAAAGTACTTGCTGGATGAGAAAATAAAACAGTTCTGGCCTGACGAGGAGAGTGAAGACGACGAGGATGAAGACTGAAACATATTACTGTGTTCAAAATAAAGTATCGAAACTTAAAATCGATTTGTTATCCCTAACGCCCTATAAAAAAGATCAAACCAGTACTACCCCACAAAGCCCGGCAAATTCCTTACAAATGGTATCAAGTACAAGACTTAAAACACAATAGAAACCAAGAGTTACTTCCCTTAGATTGACACGAAAGAAAAGAATATAAAACTAGACCTCACAAGCTTTACAATGACATATTACACGCTAAGTATACAACAAGAAGAAAAAGGGGTCACCTAATGGTCAAGCCCTGACTGACCACTGACCACTACCGACTCAAACAACTCAAACATGGCAACTACACCTTGCTACCTTTCCAACGATATACAACAACCCCACCTTTGATAAGAAATAGTAAATGGTCACCTACTGGTCAAGCCTCTAATGACCACTGAAGACCACAAAGACAATCATCAAAGAGACATTGTCTTATGCTGGCGTCACACTATCCCGATTTTGACCCCGATGGAAACACGATTATTGATATTTTCAAAATCGGGAGTGATCGTATTCAAATCGCGCTATTCGTGTTGCCATCTTTTACCATCGTAGCACCATCGGCTGAAATATTCCAACTTCGGGAGCAACTTCGTAATGCCTTCCTAATTTTTTAACATGTTAAAAAACTCCCGAAGGTTCGTGCGAAGGTCCTTGTTCGTGTTGTGTTCGTTAATCCATCCTTTCTATCGTAATGCCTTCGTGAAAGCATCTTCTGATTTCGTGTTGTCTTCTAAGTGTCGTCGGCTTAATTTATCTTACGATGGCGGCACGAATAAAACAAGAAGCTCTCCGAAGGTGGTGCGAAGGAAACACTGCGTCGCAAAGACCTCGCTTTGTATTCGTATATCCGTCGTAACTAATGTAATGGCATAGAGTAATGGCATGGAGATGGAAACACGGCACTGGTCAAAGCAGTACGATTTCTGAATTAAAAAAAATATCAAACGTGTCAAAAGTGCCTTATAGGGACATTTATTAATCCATTTCAGTTAGGGGCGTGTTACAATAAATCTTTCAGAAAAAGAAAAGTTAGTACATGTATAGCTCTGTTTTTTCCCCTCATAGTTAAAATGCAGCAGGAGGAAGACTTACAAGACAGCAGCTTATGATACAAGTATCCTCATTAATTCTTTATTCATATTTTTTTTTAGTTTCGAAAAATTGATAAAGGAAATTAAAAAGAATTGAAACTAGAATGATCAGTCTCAAGAGTACAAGTAGAAAAGACAAAACAAAGCGAAGACAGTCTGGATCTAGAATCTTCTGACGCTTTTCTTTTCGTCCTGTTCTTTCCAGCCAGGTGCTTCCCTCTTTCGCGTCCTCGTCCAGGCTTTTGTGGCACCTTTTAATGCTTAAATTTCAATCAGAAATAAAGGTTTAAACATTTTAAACATACTTTAGTTTTTATCAGTCCCCTACCGACAAAAGCCGAAGGGGACTTTAGGTTTGCACTCCGTCTGCCCGTTTGTGTGTCTGTCCGGCCCGACCGTCTCGCTGCCACAATAACTTTTTCGCACTTTTTTTAAACCTTATATATAGATATTAAACTTTAAACTGATTTTTGGTAAGTGAGTCTTACCATGATGAGTTAAAGATCAAGTTAACGCGTTGTTCCGGTCCGCAATTTTTTACAGAGGTAGGACCCTTTGAACTTTGGAATTTCACTAAAATATCAGTTTCCCTCACTTTTTTTCTAAACCCTTATTTATAGTTATTAAACTGCTTTTTGGTATGTACTGTATGCCAGTCCACCATTATGGGTTACTGAGATCAAGTTTACATTCCGTTTCGGTCCGCAAATATTTACGGGACCTTTGGACTTAGATACCGGTATATGACCGGTAACGAAGTTACATGTATGTATTATAAGGTGGACACGCTTTGTTCAAGAATCGTTCGTAACAGCTAAAATTGTTGAACTTTTTACATAGTTACAACAAGTCATATTCTTCTTGTTTTCAGATTATGTGTGTTTCGGTCAACTCACACGAACAAAACAAGATAAAGTAGCGTCATCTTTTTTGTTCATCTTAACAGGCTCTACGTATTAGCTTTAGATCAAATGTCTTATCTACTCTTACTGATCGACATCAGAGACAGCAGGGGTTTGCTTGGAGAGCCATCGTTTTAACTTGTTATCCATAAATACTAATAAGAGGCTGCAAAGGACAATTTATAAGACTAAATTATATAACCTTATTGCAAATCGCGTTATCATATTTCATACTTCGTATACCCATCGTGATGCTTCGTAGACCCATCGTATGCTAAACACGACGTCGTACAGCCGTCGTATAAATTCGTGTCTCCTTCGGATCTAATTTTCGACTAATCTTGATAACATCGTAACAACTTCGTAATCGGTTCGCAGCTATTCGTATGCGCTACTTTTCCGATCGCTTAACCATCGGTTCTAATCGTATACCCTTCGGATTGGATTTTGATTTTTAGCAAGTTCGGGACTAACTTCGCACGAAGTTGAAATTTTCACATTCGTGTGTCCATCGTATGTCAAAATCGGGACAGTGTGACGCCAGCATTACTAAAAACAATGCAACAAACCCGAAAGGAATCGGTCAAGGAATAACTAAGTAACAAGCCTTTTACCGTTCGGTGACTTTGCGGAATTACCTCCCCTTAATTACCGGATGTTGCGTCACCGGAAGCAAGATGGCCAACCGGAAGCAAGATGGTGGAACCGGAAGCAAGATGGCGGACCGGAAGTGGATATGACGTCACAGACCTGCGCAAATGATGGGACGTCGGGGACACATCTATACTACTCGCTCACCTGGTATTGATGTCAACCCTATGAAGAACTTTGTAGAGCTCAATAACTTGACATTTAAGCAAGCAACCGCTATTCTCTTTGAGCAATAATTTTCATTCTGTAAGCCAAGAACGTGCAAAATGTTATTTTTAGGGCCATCTGAACACTTTGACTATATAGAAACTTTTATTACGAGCTTAATGAACCGAATTTTTAAGGAAGCAACCACTTTTCTTTATCTGCTATAGTTTTCATTTTAAAAGCCAAAAACATGAAAACATGCTTATCTAGGGGCTGGAATCCTTAAAAGGGGTCATCTGACAACTTCGACATTTGTAGAGCTAAATGAGCTGATCATTTAAGCAAGCAACAGCTTTTCTTTATCTGCAATAGTTTTTATTCTATAGACCAAAAACACTATTTTTCACCAATAAGGGACTGTAACCCCTTTTAGGGGTCATCTGAAAATGTGAAAACTTTTGTAGAGGTAAATAAGCTGAACCTTTAAGCAAGCAACAGCTTTTCTTAATCTGTGATAATTTTCATTCTATATACCAAAACACTATTTTTCGCCTTTAAGGGGCTGTACCCCTATAAGGGGTCATCTGACAATTTCAACCCTATGAAGACTTTTGAAGAGCTGAATAAGTTGAATATTTAAGCAAGCAACAGCTTTTCTCTTTCTGTGATAGTTTTTATGCTATAGGTCAAAAACACTATTTTTCGTCTTTAAGGGGTTGTAACCCCATAAGGAGTCATCTGACAACATTACCGCTATGCGGACTTTTGTAGAGCTAAATGAGCTGAACGTTTAAGCAAGCAACAGCTTTTCTCTATCTGCAATAGTTTTCGTTCTATAGGGCAAAACATGAAAAAAGCTATTTTTGACCTTTAAGGGGCCATCACCCTTATAAGGGTTCATCTGACAACTTCGACTCAATGGAGACTTTTGTAAAGCTTTTGATTCTGAAGAGCCTTTTATCCTTCGGATTTTTTCAATCTGTTATGTTTGCTGAGTTATAAGCCTTTTTAAGAGGTTTTACCCTATGTTCTATCTTTAGTAACAGCAGCCATGATTCTTATCGAATCATTTCAAAATGAAAATCAATTGTTGCCAACATGTCATATACCATTCCTGCAAAGGTTCAGTTAAATTGGTTTAGTGGTGTCAGAGGAGAAGATTTTTGAAATTGTTAACGGACGATGGACGCCGACAGACGACGGACGACGACGGACGCATAGTGATGGCATAAGCTCACATGGCCTTTGGCCAGGTGAGCTAAAAAGGGTATATAGGAAATAACAAAATTATAGGACTATAATAATATTAAGGTTATCAACCATATGCAATTTTACCACTCTCTTAGACTAATTAATTACAGTCGGTGTTTTATTTTTGAAACTTGAGGTCTATACATGCGTCCGATTATTTATTTCTGACTCTGTTAAAGTACTTTATAAAGATTGATATTTCTTTTGTTATTTACTTTTCCATAACAACTAGGTTTAATTGTTTTATTCGTGGTCCATAATCTTGGTACTATATATAAACGGTATGGCATTGCAACTTTGAATTCGAGCATAACCTTAGACGGACAGACACACGGACACGAATAGATATCATTAACATAATAAACCCACCGCTTATTTAATATCGGTTATATGGTACAAATGTACGACCAATTACAATGTATCTTTGTTTGTAAAAAGAAAAAACCACGTAAGGACAAAATGACCGTCTTTTTCTTACACAGTAAGTAGATGAGTCTGACTGTTTACCAAATACCAAAAGGCTGCGATAAGTAGTTGTTAAGATAATTGTTGCGATTTTCTCCCTGTCATTTTATAATCCGGATTTTTTACTTCGTGGAATCCAGCAAAAAGACTTTATCATTAATGTTCAATCTTATAGCGGTCGTTATGTACAGAATATTTATAATGAAAAAGGGCTTCACTTGGTTCCGAACCAGTGCGGTGCCCGGGAGGCCAATAGGCCCGCAAAAACACTAAGCTTGCCAGAAAAAGTCCACTAAAGAGCGCTTAGAAACGCCTGACATTGGATCCGGTCGCTTAGACTGCTCACGAAAAGAATTATTTTTTTCAAACTTGAATCAATGTATCATAGAAGGAAGAAAAAAGGGGGGCCCAAGCTAATATTTTGTTTTCGCTTTATACTTTTAGTAATTTCGGTGTTTCCCAGAACATTGGACTTTTTCAACTTTTTGATCAAAACTTGATCAGCCGTTAACATCTCCGACCCAATCTGTTAAATAGGGTGTGGGGTAATGATGTGCAGTACAAAAACAAATCATATTGTCCGCCCTCGAAGATTCTTCATTCTATTACCTACAATTAAAAATCTTACCAAAGCAATTTTTCGTCGATCGGCTTTTTGTAAAGCATCCAATCCGAATTTCGTCGATGTTTTGTTTCCCTAGTTTACACGTTCAAATAAAAATTCAATTCAAATCATAGTTTCATGTCAAAAATTTTAATCAGGAACATTTAAAATATATTTAAAGTTTCTTCTGTGGCAAATCCAGAGACAGGATTTTCCGGGGAGGGGGGTCGAAACACACCCTATCCTTTGAAAATTCTGTAATAATTTCGAGCAGATTTTAGGCAAAAATGGCCTGGAACCCTCCTTAGTAGACAATAGGCGGACCCCCCTTTCCAAATTCATGTACGAAGTCATTTACTTCAATTTCTATGGTATTTTTACCTTGTTTCGTCTTTTCTCTTGGATGATAAGATTGATCCTCCAAGCTCGGCAATTTTGCTATTACCTTCATTCATCTATCAAAGATTCATTAGATGCGATTTATTCAAATGATTGACAATACCAATCATTAAAATCAATGCAATCCCAATAAAAATGTATGCCGCACTTGGACTTTAAAAAAAAAACAGCCGACCATTTAACTTGAAAGAGGGGGTTTGGTTTTTTCCATAAAAAATATTTGGGAAATTATTTTTGATAGAAAAATATTTTGGCAGCGGAGGATCAATAAGATAAAGAATATTCTGAAGAAGGATTTCAGGTACATAAAATAATGCAAATAATGAAAAAAAAATTCTGTCGCGATTTAAAAAAAAAATCTTTCAAGTTAAATGGTCTGTCCCTTATGTCTGGGGTAGTCAGAACCTTAGCATCTTGACAATTTTGAAATTTAAATGGAGAATTTCATTGCTTTGATGTGTTTGTTAACAACTTAAGTATTGATGACGGAGAGATTGAAAATACCGAATATGCACTAGATACGAACATGAAAAGCAAAGATTTTAAAAACAATATACCGTATGAGTTTATCTTTCGCGGGATCTATATTTCGCGGATTTCTTAAAAAATGAAAGATCTGTTTTACGCGGAATTCAATTTTCGCGTTTACTTTTTGCGAGTATACACTTTACATTTACTATTTACCAGTTTTAATTTTCGCGGATTCATGATTTCGCGAGTTGCCAAGTACCGCAAAAAAAAGCGAAAATTAGATACCTGCGAAAAAACAGCTTATACGGTATGTCGAGCTAGAACCCAGTTTTGACCCAAGATCGGCCAATAACATCAGAGAATTTTAATTTTAACGGATAATTCCCTCTAATTTCATTGCTTTGGTGTGTACGTCATCAGGGTTTTTTGACACTGAAAGAAATTTTAACTTTCTTTTAGAAAGAAACTTAAGTTTATTTTTAATATATACCTCAAATATGCATTTACATTGCTCAGTCTTACAGAGTCTATATTTCACAGTTGGTAAGGTATGCTCGGATTTGCAGTGGTGTGCTTGATTCTAAAGATTAAAACTGGTGTATTAATTACAGAAAAATTGTTAAACAATAACATAGTTACCATAAATTAGAAAAATCGTTTACTACGTTTTGTCATAATTAGCTATAACTTATTGAAAATATATAAGTACATGTCGATTATTGATAGTAAAAGGAATATCTCATCCCGATTTCTATGGTTATGTTGTTTATAAGAAAATGAATTCAAAAACAATCCTTTGGAAATGAAAAACTGGCTTAAAACTTTATTGTGAAAAGAGTATGAAATGAACATTTAAGTAATTTTTTTTAATTAAATGGTTTTTTTTGTAGAAATACTGATAATTTGATACTTGATTTAAAATTTTTATTGCCTTTTCATACTTATGTCATTCTTGAGCACGACAGCGATTAGGCGTGTCGGTTTTGTGTGATGATACATCAACAAATCATTAATTGTTTGACGTGTTGTGTTGGATTCGAAATCGAAATTTTTTACATCAGTCGATAGATGCTCCCAAGCTAGCTGTCAGTAATTTCGAGTGTTTTCAAAAGGGTATATCTACGTCCCGTTATTTTCTTCTAGTCATTTTATCTTATGTTCTTTCTTGTTGAATTGAACTTCTATCGATTTGATTACTACTGTGTGTTAGTTTGTGATTTGTTTCAATTTTCAATAGAGGGAAGGTTGGGCAAAAAAAAAACTAGTTTAACCCCGCCACATTTTAAAAATGCCTGCCTAAGCCAGGAATCTTTATCTAAGCTGTTGTATGTATTCGTCGAATTTATGTTATTTGTTTTTGTTTGTCATGAAGCGGGTCTTATATAGACACTTTAGGCTTGGGCTTGAACCATATGTAGTTTATTTCAATCCAGGGCAAATGCAAAGCAGCGAACAGCGACTGTTGGTCACATTAAAGGCTGTTGGCTGCTTCCCTTTGTTATTTTTTTGTTGTTACAGTTGAATTATTGTTAATATTGCAGGTTATGTGGCGTACACTTATTCAACATCTCATTATCTTCATTATCTAAATGTAATAAATAATTGTTAATACAAGGTCATGGATAGAGACCGCCAACGTAGTGAGGCAAAGCAAATTTGATTTTTTTTTCATATAAAAATAATTTAACTGAAAGTTATCCAGGGTATTGCGTATCGATCCTAAATCATGGAAGAAGCAGAGGTATACGTATCAGTAGGGCATCCGAATGTCAAAAGTCTGAAAAGGCAGAGACAAAACCAGTTAAGACCGACAAGAACGGGATAAAAACAGACAACATGTAAAACATGGAAACACAAAATAACTGAAAATCAACCAACAACGCAAACTCCAGTCGAAAAAAGATTGAACTCAGGTGCTCAGGAAGAGTAAGCAGTTCCTGCTTGCTTTAGCACACCCGTCGCGTTGCCAATAGTCCATTCAGCGTGTCAATTCCGTTAAGGAAGACAAAACAAAACCCTATGACAAACCAACAAAATCCCGTATTTGTCTATAAGTGCATGACGTCTTCCGTAAAATTTCTTGAGTGAAGACAGCAACCGAGGAGCAACATAACCCTGTGTGAGCAATTTTTGCGTCAGACTAAGGAAATCGATGTTAGTTCCGCACACTCTGGAGTAACGAATCAATTGAGATACGTCAACTCCATAAGCTGGAGCGGACTGAATGTTGCTACACAAGAAGGGAAAGTTGACGATTGAAAAGTTGAAGTCATCACGTTTGTCATAGAGCCTTGTTGAAAATCTTCCTTGAGAGTCAATTTAAAGATGTAGACCTAAATATGAAGCATATATCCTAAAAACTCCTGGGGATATATGAGATGGAGAAAGTCACCAAATTGAGAATTGTTTAGTGAAAGGACATCATCAATATACCGGAACGTGAGGTTGAAAGAGAGAGCTAGTCTACGGTCTTTTTTGTCTAGAAGAGATTGTAAGAAGTCTGCTTCATATGAATGAAGTAACAAATGAGCAAGCAAAGGTGCACAGTTAGTGCTCATTGAAATCCCTATCGTTTGCTGAAAAACACGTCCACCAAACTGAACAAATATGTTGTCAATAAGAAAATTGAGCATGTCGATTATTTGGTCTTCTGTAAATTTGTTCTTTTTCTTAGACTCATTGATGACAAAGTAAGTCTTGGTATAATCGACTACTAGATATTTGTACCCGCGTTTTCCATTATTTTTGAAAAAGCTGCGTTTAATCAGCTGTGTCAATCGCGATTTCAGTTGTTCATGTGGAATAGAAGTGACATTGTAAAATCCCGAAGTCCTGACCTCAACTGAAAACAGGTGTCCCGTTATATTTTTTCCAGAACTTTAATTTTGCAAATGCTGAATTACCGACATTAAAAACGGTCAATCCCAGCGATCCGATAAAAGGGAAAAAGGTCCTGGCCTCCCTAATAAATTACAGATACCTCACATGAAAATGAAATATTAGGAGGTTGCCACGTCTCACATTTTGACTTTAAAATGATGCTGGATGATTGATAGAAACTAAGATGCCAATATAAGGTGAATTTTGCTGTGGTAAACCAAGAATTTATTTAAACCTTAAAATTGTTATTCATTGTTACTATGTCGTTGTTGTATGCGTTGTAACATGCATGCCCCTTGTGGGCTTATTTTGATGGGGAGGTAAAATCTTCTTCTTCTTCTTAATCATCAGGATTTTTTTCATCACATGAATTTTTCTCTGCCTTTTCGGATTTTACAACATTTGATTGACCAATGGGGACCTGTGACATCTATATTCTTATTTATTTGGTTTCATAATTTTCTACACGGTATCAAAAAAGAAAATCTCCCAAACGCACTATCGCCCCCCAAAAAACGCAGTTGGATTTTTTTTTTTTTTTATTAATGTTATTTATCTAAAAGACAAAACACAAAAAAAAGATTGTGAAACGAGTTCTAAACGTTAAATATTACAATTTATAAATTTCTAACCATCTCCCTTCTACCTTATCGCATGCTTATTTGAAATCACTAAATAATGAAAATGTCAACTTTTACACATTTGTTTATGTTATATTTTCTATGTATTTTGTTACACAGACATGGATCAGAGAATTGGTATATATGCTTTTTTCTTGCAAAGGACAATATTTTCTTTTCCACTGAACAATGCATCTGATACAGAGTTAATTGCTGATGTCTCAGCTTACACCCATTATATCTGGGATATAGCTGTAGACAGCAATAACATATTTTTCACTGGACATTACAACGGAGGAGTCTACAAGTTATCTAGAAGCAATCCACTTAGTAGGCCTGATGTATTGTATACTGGACAACCAAATGGATACACCACGGGCATAAATGTATTCAAACCAAAAGGTAAGTTCTGTTTTTTTTTTCTTTAATCATTGCTAGCATTACTGAACATAAAAACGTCTATTGTAGTTTTCATGTTTTTGAGTATAATTCTTTTAGACTTAGTCTGACATGATAGAATTGATTTTAGATGCATTTGCATTGGCTCGAAACAAGAAAACGCTCGGGTGACGCAGACGTTTTTAAATTCGTATAAAATCTTATGTTGAGCCATTGAACAATTAGTGTATGTTTATAATGTTTCAATAAACCTCGAGCTCTGGCTTCTGTGTGTGTGTTTGTACTGAAATGAAAACCTTATTGCATTTTCTGTTATACCTAGTCATAATACGATGAGATGTGGAACAAGCGTGTTGAATTTTATGCATGTCGAAACACGTGGTAAGTTGATATAAATACATGTACACAAAATATGTGTGTATGTTTAATGTAGAGAAAGAACTTATCATCTGACCAAAAAGAGCAAACCATTACAAAATATTTACAATGCCAAAGTCAAAATACAGTTCTTTATATAAAAACTAAATTTCAAATTCGGTGATGGGTAGTAACTAAGATGCCAATATTAAGTGAATTTTATTGGACCAAAAAGAGCAAACCATTACAAAATATTTACAATGCCACAGTCAAAATACAGTTCTTTATATGAAAACTAAATTAAATTGAAATACATCTATTTAACTAACTCATTAACTATACGTTAAAATACTTTTTTTGAATAAACAAGGGAGATGAGTTATGTGAAAAATACAATGGTTGTAATATAATAAACAAAAAAATTAGATGTAAGATTTCAATTTATTTAGTCGTGAAAGTCAATGAAATCATCGGCTTAATTCTTCATCAACAGTTACCTCCTTTGCCTAATGTAAACTCACTGTTTTACAGATACATTTTGCTCAACTTACAACAGAATCTATAATGCAGAAAAACGTTCTATTGATTACAAGTTATCACAAGACGACACCCCAATAAGTGACCATGAATTAGAACCTGGCTGGTACAGAATCCTAAGTCAAAACGGAGATGGTATGGCAACGAAACCTCCTGGTGTAAACTGGTGTGGAACAAATAACCCTATTTGGGTAAATGGTACGTGAATTCTTAAAGACATAGAACCTATCATTTTGGCAATTTTTAAAAAATAGTAAAATTCACACTATTTGAAGAATACATTGTAAAACCTTTGAAGAAACTGTTAATTTTTTAAAAAACCTGCCAGAAAGTATTCTTTTCGACGGAAAACTGATGAAAAAAAACGTAGTGTCAAAAAAAGAGGACAACCTAATTATAGAATGTAAACACTTGCGGGTACTGGTAAACTGAGAAACAAAAAGTAACCAAACGAAACGGAGCTGCACAAAAACAATATCGGTAAAGAAGGAAACGTAAACAGTAAAATTAACAACCGAAAGCTGTATTAAGAAAGGAAACGAAATCAAGCGAAACTGGTAAAAAGGAAGATTGAATCGATTTTAGCCGACACCAGTCGTTTTTCTTAATTTACCGATTTCGTTTTCTCTTCGCCTCGTTTAGTAACATTTCGTTTCTCAGTTTAACAGTACCCAGTTTACCAAATGTAAATATTTATGATGGACAATACTTAATCAAAGCGAATAATTAAAATACGATTATTTTATAGAAAACTGGAAAACATTGAGTTTTTATGTTGGTAAAGTAAAGTTTTAGATAGTATATTTTTAATATATGTACTTTTTATTCAATGTAAAAAAAATTGCGAAATTGATAGGTTCTATGTCTTTAATATATTATAACAAAAAAAAAACAGAATATTTTTTAAGACGATATGTAAGAGATGCAAGATAAAATCATGATGGGATTTCATGCAGTTAACTAGTGTACAACATTATGGCGTATTTTTTTTTTATTTTCAAAATGTAGTAGAAAGTTCGGACCATCTGATAATATTACAAACTCAACTCATAACAACTGTAAAAATGTAAACAAAAATATTTTAATATGTTGAATGAATAAATTATGATATAAATGTATACAACTCTAAATTGTTTTCATGCATATTATGTTCTACTCCAGGGTCTCTACCAGATAAACAGGAGGAAAATGTAACTGTAACAGCATGTGTACAAATAGAAAGTAGTAGCTGCCAGCATAGTTTTGATATAGAAATTCGAAAGTGCGGTTCTTTTTTTCTCTATAATCTGCAAAATACAACAGAAAACTCTGCTTACTGTTTCGGTAAGATGTAAAGCGTTTTTTGATACATAAGAAAAAAATTGTAACAACAAAACAACAATGCATTGTTATTGTTGTTCTTGTACCGCCTAGTCCACAAACAGGACCGGTCAACTAAATACAATCATCATGCAATGCGCCCTGAATTCTCTGACATGATAATGCAATACTATATTCGGTTCCTCTTTTATGAAAACTTTTATGTTTGATAAAAATTACAACATTTAGTTCTCGACAATATTTTTCGCTACGCCTAATGCGTGTTTATTCTATTCACAATTTAATGATAATTAAAATGACAATATAACAAGCAACTCATAAAAAAACCAAAAACGACGAACAGGAATCTTAAATATGACTTAGATTAACTTGTGCCTGGAGTAAGAAGAACCTAGAGTTCAAACTATTACATGTATTAGTTATGATGTTTTTGGCTGGATTTCGAACAACGACATTTGAAAGTAAATTGTGCATTTGTTTGAATTAATTTTATTACAAATTATACCTGCTTTCTCTTAATCTACTTTATTTTAACATTTATTAAAGGTTCTGGTTCTGTACGTTGCGAAGATGGATTATCATCTGAGACCGGGTTTTATCCAGGATGCAGCTGTAAGCCTTAATCGCTATCACCTGAGGCAACACATCTTAGATAATATGTTAAACGTCCAATGACGTCAATTTTAAATTAACTTCGTTCGTAAAGTTTACGAAGAATTGAAATAGTGTCTATTTATGATATATTTCATAGTGCAGATGAAACATAGCTTTTTTAACTTTCTAAATGTGTTATTCTACAAAGTTACCCTAAAACTGTATCTCCTTTATTAATGTTAAAAGACAATCGCACATGTTAAAGCAGCATATCCTGTCGCTAATCTAATGTTTGGTAAAATGAAGTTATCACAGAAAGCTATATATTGGACCAGGGCTGTCCTTTGATGTGTTGTCTATTGATAAGAAAGAAGGAGAGAGAACCAAAAAGACCAGATTCAACTTAAATTTAAACTCATATTCTTCACTCAATACATTTTTAAGCCAACCATTCATTTCAAAGAGATTGTTTTCAAATCTGTGTGTCCCATTAACAACATTTCCACAAAAATCATACGGGAAACTCTCATCACAACTAAAAATCTACGTTTAGTTAATGTTTTTAACAAGACATCGACATCCATGGAAAAACTCAGAAAACGATTTTGCCATTTTCCGGCAAAGCTTCTTTGTTCCAGTAGTTATTTTTGTAATTAACCGGTTTTATCATCAATACAAGAAACAACACTGCAGATCTAAGCACAACTCATCAACCGTAAAACACAAACTCTGCAAGAAAGCGCAAGTGGAATAAATCCTTCCAGAAAGGAAAATTTGGGAATAAAAAGTCATGCATCACCTTTTTAGCTCACCTGATCCGAAGGGTCAGGTGAGCTATTGTCATCACTTGGCGTCCGTCGTCCGTCCGTCGTCCGTAAACTTTTTAAAACGTTAACTTCTCTGATACCATAAGTCCAATTGCAGCTAAACTTGGTATGGTTGTTCATTAGCATTCGGTGCTTAGAACTAATGTGGGAATTTTTGATTCGTCGTACATGTAAAACATGGCCGCCATGGCTAAAAATAAAACATAGGGGTAAAATGCAGTTTTTAGCTCACCTGACCCGAAGGGTCACGTGAGCTATTGTCATCACTTGGCGTCCGTCGTCCGTCCGTCGTCCGTCGTCCGTCGTCTGTCGTCCGTCGTCCGGACGTCGTCCGTAAACTTTTTAAAACGTTAACTCCTCTGACACCATAAGTCCAATTGCAACCAAACTTGGTATGGTTGTTCATTAGCATTCGGTGCTTAAAACTAATGTGGGGATTTTTGATTCGTCGTAAAACATGGCCGCCATGGCTAAAAATAGACATAGGGGTAAAATGCAGTTTTTTGCAAATAACTCAAAAATGGCTACAGATATCAAAATTCTGGCATAGGATAAAAGTGATCAGCACCTCAAGATCTACCTACCCTGAAATTTTGAAGAAAATCCAACGACCCATGTAGGAGTTATTGCCCTTTTTGTAGATTTTTTGCAAATTTTACACCTGTTTAGCTCAATATCTTAAAAACTATAAAAGATATTTGAGGAATTTAAATTGCATATTGTTAAGCGCATCAAATTCTACAAAATATGTAAAAGGGTCAACGTTGTAGGACCTTTCCTTTGAGGAGTTATTGCCCTTAGAACGTCCAAATTTTGCATTCAAAAAGCATTTCCTCATTACATTGAAAACGTTAACTCCTCTGACACTTTAAGTCCGATTGGAATCAAACTTGCTAGTTTAACCCCGCCAAATTTTATATGTGCCTGTCCTAAGCCAGGAATCCTTGTCAAAGCTTTTGTTTGTCCTTGTCTACTATCTGTTTTTTTGTTTTATGTCCAGAAATGGGTCTTTTTTGATATTCTAGGGATTTGTTTGAATCTTATGTATTGTATTTTTAGTCTTGGGCCAATGCAAGACGGCGAGCAGTGACCTATGGTCATGTTGAAGACTGCTGGCTGTTTTCCATTGTGATTTTTTAAATTGCCGTTTCTTTAATGTTGGTTGTGTCGCGTACACTTATTCCACATCTCTTTATCGTCTATTGGTATTGTTGTTTATTAGCATAAGGTGTATAGAACTGATGTGGGGATTTATGATTGGTTGTAAAACATGGCCGCTGTGGCTAAAAATATAACATTAGGTTAAACTGCATTTTTTTGCTAATAACTCAAAAAGTCGTGACAGATTTTTAGATTTTGATTGAGAACAAAAGTGATCAGCACCTTAAGATCCACCATATTGTCAGATGACCCCCTATTAATCTTATGACCCTTTCAACGTCAAATAGATTTTGCCTAATAACCTTTACTTCAGGCACATATGTCAGTTGAGCGATTCAGGCTCCTGGGAGCCTCTTGATCATACATTTCAATGTGCACTTTTCAATCATTTATACTTATATCTCAATTTGCAAATACACATCTACCACTGGTGACGCTACATGTATATCCATTCAAGGCCACTTTTGTTGAATAAATTCGGAAATAAAACCAGCAACTGTAGATCGTTCAGAAACAAAATGTCGTTCAAGTATCTGTATGCGGTATTAAAAGTTTCAGTGACATGTTATTTTCAGGGTATTTTTGCAGTTTCACCATAAATTGTTATTCATAACAGTATGAGAAAGGTCAGCCTAGGCGCCACAAAACATGAAACAATATTTAGGTCTGAGAATATTCTCAACTCATTCATGTCATTGTGATGTCATCAAATTTGAAAGTTTCGATTGGAGTTGCCATTAAAAATAAGAATAGTCACAAATATGAATATTCTTTTTAGGATTTGTGGCGCCCAGGCAAGGAATAGAATATATATTTAATTTAATATAACCAAAATGACAACAATTTAAAAAAAAAAAATTCAAATGTATTTATTTATACTTTTGTGTATATTCATTGTATTTGTTGTAGCGAAATCATTAACATTTACATTTGTATTTATTTTAATTTCCATGCTAAGTCTTGTAATATAGTTTTGGGTTTATCATTGAAGCTTCTTATCCAAACGAGACTGTGCATCCAGTTGTCACTGGAATTGTAGAATATGAAGAATATTACAATATCGACCAAAACAAAGATATAAGTCTTATTCCAGTATTCCAATGCAAGTTTGATGATGTTTCTAAAGGACGAAATTATTCATACGACATACTGTGGTATATAAATGGACACTTAGTTGCACATAGGAAAAATGTTAAATTCAGAGATATTTCCTTAACTAACCTCAAAGGCAATGAATGGAGTGAAAACTATAGCATGAATATGAAGGTTTGTATAAATAAGCCAATTAAACAAACTAGGTTAAGACGGATATTTTAATGACTGAATATCTATACTGTTTAAATATGTTAAAAAAATTACTTGAACTCCTTCGGTAGTATTGTTATTACATGTATTATTTTTTCCTAAAAGCGATATTGTCTGTTTAATAAAAGGATTTCTATAATTCATTTTTTGGCAATTCGTTATCCACCAGAGTTAGAGATTAAAGAACTCACGGAATCAACATGCTTAACGTCTTTCTTTGATTTAAATCTCAAATTTGACTCGGATGGGCAACCCAGTACAAACATATAGACCAAAAGTGACGATTATAATTTTAAAATTACATTACCTTACCTTGAAAATAGCATACTCACCTCATCACCATAATTGTAAAGGGTATATTTTAAAGACATAGAACCTATCATTTTGGCAATTTTTAAAAAATACTAAAATTCACACTATTTGAAGAATACAATTGTAAAACCTTTGAAGAAACTGTTAAATTTTCAAAAAAACCTGCCAGAAAGGATTCTTTTTGACGGAAAACTGATAAAAAAAACGCAGTGTCAAAAAAGAGGACAAACTAATTATAGAATGTAAACACTTGCAGGTACTGGTAAACTGAGAAACAAAAAGTAACCAAACGAAACGGAGCTGCACAAAAACGACATCGGTAAAGAAGGAAACGTAAACAGTAAAATTAGCAACCGAAATCTGTATTTAGAAAGGAAACGAAATCAAGCAAAACTGTTAAAAAGAAAAATTGAATCGATTTTAGCCGACACCAGTCGTTTTTCTTAATTTACCCATTTCGTTTTCTCTTCGCCTCGTTTGGTTACATTTCGTTTCTCAGTTTAACAGTACCCAGTTTACCAAATGTAAATATTTATGCTGGACAATACCTAATCAAAGCGAATAATTAAAATAAGATTATTTTATAGAAAACT
This sequence comes from Arcuatula senhousia, assembly GCA_963971305.1. Classification (NCBI taxonomy): domain Eukaryota; kingdom Metazoa; phylum Mollusca; class Bivalvia; order Mytilida; family Mytilidae; genus Arcuatula; species Arcuatula senhousia. Next base: position 72,801,215 of record OZ020303.1, read on the forward strand.
GCAAAACACTGAGTTTTTATGTTGGTAAAGGTAAGTTTTAGATAGTATATTTCTAATATATGTACTTTTTATTCAATGTCAAAAATTAAAAGGTTCTATGTCTTTAAAACTTATTCGATATGCCAGTTTCAGATTTTTAGATACTACATCATTGTCTTTGTGTTTTTTTAACATCATCCACGTTTAGCAAAATGTTGTTGTTAACTTTATTCGATCATCTTTTTTCTTACTTTTTTGTATATAACAGGTGACGTGTGCAGTTCGTCTACGTTATGCTGTTGATTCTGTTCCAAGTCCAAATCACAACAGTCCAGTATTTGCTGCTGGTCTTTTTGTAAGTCTAGTTTTATTGTTTTTAAATATGTTTGCTTTCTTTTGTCCGTAGCAGATTTTAATATGTACCAATATATCATTTGGAGATTTGGATTTGATAAAAAATTATTTATCAAAATTTAAAAAGTTATTATGTTGCTTATTCCCAAAACCTTGACACATGAGTTACATGTAATGCTGTATAAGCTTCATTTACACTTGAGTTATATAATGCTGTGTCGCAACCCTTAATGTAAAAATAACCCTTATTGTATGAAAATCCTTCAGAAATTGTAAATTACGTTCTAAACATTTCAAAAATGTACCAAACTATCTATCAGCTTTAGACTAGTTTTTTTAAATATTTGTGTGGCGCATCTGTATCTATTGAATAAATATATGCAAATATGCATTATGCCTTTCGGAACCTATTATTGTTTCCTTGGTACAGTTGATTCTGATAAAAATGCACCATATTTCAGTAACGATTACAATGAGGCATTAGGGACCTATCATTTAACTTGCAAATGCGAGGCTTTGTGTTTTCATATAAAGATATTCTGAAAAAAGTTTATGATTAAAAAAAATATTAGGGCAGCAAAATGTTAAAACGATATTTTGAAGACAGATTATTGCAACATAAAATAATGCTAAATAATAAATATTGAAAAAAAATCTTTGTTTAGACACTTTTTAAATGATTTTCCCCTTTGCGAAAAAATAATCTGTCGAGGCCCCACTTTCAAGTTAATTAAGTGGTCGGTCTTTTCGTCTAAACAAAGTCGTCATTGGAAATAAGATAGAGATACCCAACTGACCTAGAAAGGTACACTTTATTTTTTTAAATTTTAACAAAATTAAAATCACTCGCCTCTGTAAGAAATTGTACTGGACAGACATACAGATGAACAAGGTGGTTGCATTATTGGTCCCCTATCCTACGAGTGGGGGTATAAAAATATCATTCATCCGCCCCATTTTCATTAGATAAACAAACACATTATATTGGAGCTTTGAACCTTTTATTATTTTGTAATTATTGATTGAATACCACCTATCCTTTCAATCGGGAACATTTTAAAACATTTTTTGTGTTTATTTAATGTTCCTGTTTCAATACAATACACGATTTAATGGCCCTGTCACACTATAACGTTTTAGCCAACGTGTGCCGAGCGTTCGAATAATTTTCTAAAACGTTGGAACACGTTGGCAGTCGCTGTAAAAAGTTTCAAAAAATATCTCAGCGAACGACCACAAAGCGTCAGACTAACTACCTGCAACGCACGACAAACTTATTCAAAACTTATCTATAGCGTTCGTCCGGCGTACTTGACGTTTGCCTAGCGCATGTGTGACGACTGCAGAACGCATTCATAGCGTTAGTCTAACTTATGATTTTTTCTCTCGGTGGGGAGACCTAGGATTTCTGTTAATCTCTTTAGTATTATTTCGTAATAGCCCAAATAGATCTATTATCTGGCTTAAATGTATTGCTGGATTAATTAATAATTATAGACATTTAGTTTCGTTATAAAAATATTGGTTTTCAGCGTTCTGGTAATATGAATGTATAATTATTCTAAAGCCGTTAACCAATAGTGGTAATTTTTGCACTCAGTCTAGTGTAGATTTTATATTTTGATATGTAAAAAATATACAGAGAGGAATGCGTGCGCTTGTTAACAAACTATCAAAATTTCAAATGCGTATATACATGTAAGAAATACCGGTCTGTAGATGACTAATCCTAAATGATCGCAGACAGCATGACGGGTGTCCTTAATAGAGAAAAAAACGCGTGTGCTTATTGAATATTTAAAATACACATTATTTCAAATGAGTATTGAAGTTAGACTGTCGTTTCTCGTTGTATTTGAGTATTTTTCTACCAAAAAATGTCCACCGAAAACACGACAGGTGTATTACCATTTGCAAGAATTACATGTACTTTCAATTCCAGACCATATAAGTTATCTTTGTTATATTCAAGATTTTTTTGGCTTTGTTCATTGCTTTTTGTAAAAAGATTTTTTTTTCGGGTTTGTGAATTAGTATTTGAAGCTTTTGAAATTGACTTTCCCCCTTGTAATTCAATCTAACTTATAAAATTCTGGGGTTGATACGCTACTCGTTCGTTACAATGACGCTCTGTGCGCTCTGTACACGTTTTTAACACGTTGAATAGGTTTCTTGGTCGTTAGACTGACGCTAGACGTGCGCTGCATTATCGCTAGACACGTTCGTTTCCATTTAGCTTAGCGTTCGTCAAACGCATTTCAACGTGCGCACAACGACCACATAGCGTACATCAGCGTGTGTATAACGTCCTTCTAACTTATGCCTAGCGTTCGAATAATTTATTTCTAACACGTTGGCGAACGTCGGAAATTTTAAGCATGTTGAAAAATTTGCGACGCACTCGGCGATCACCAACGCACGCTGACGTTCGCTAACGTGCTTGTAGCGTGTTCATAACGAGTACAAAACTTACGCAACGCACACCAGCGTGTTAAAAATATATTCTAAAACGTCGGCACACGTTGGCTAAAACGTTATAGTGTGACAGGGCCATAAAGGGATCGATTGGGTCACTACCAATTGCTCAAATTATTAAATGTCTTGCACAATGTATTACTCTATTCTATTCACAAGGTTGGGCGGAGCTTAATTTTCTCGGTCTTGTAGGTAGGATTTAAATGAAGAACTCTAAAATAATTGAACCATTACCAGCCCGGTCAATAAAATAGAGTAATACTTATATCAAGATTTTAACGGAAAAGGATAATTATATGTATAATTTAATGATTGGTTTGTGAGATTAATTAATGCTTATTTCATCTTAAGTTAAAGTTTTCGTTGTTTGTAATTTCCTCTTAATCAATTTATAACATACGAGTTTGAGATTCAGTGTACATGTGATCTTTTTTATTTAGTTTTGCCATTTTTTAGTCAATACAAAATTATAACAAAGATCCACAGTCACAACTGTTTGACGTGGAAAAGCTTTTTTCTTTTAATTTAGCCTGAGGAACAAGCATATACAGTTATAGAAGGTGAATCAGTCACAATCCGATTGACAGCTACCATGCCCGTGGGGTGTATCACAAACAGAACTGATTACAGAGCTGAGCAATGCAAACGCAAAATATATGCTTACGTACCTAACAGTAAAAATGTTATTCCATCTAGATCTTGTTCTAATAGCGCAGGAAATAGGGATATTGTTTTCGGTTCATGCGGAGTTACCCTTAACAGCGTAGATGAGGAACAGACCGCCGAATTAGTTGTATATGGAGTCAGCGATGGTCTTTATAACAGTCAAGCCCGGCATACTTACATTAAGATGTCTCCAACAACTTCAACGGCCCCTACAGATGTTGATATCTGGTCGAAATTAAATCTTCCAGAAATCAAGGTAATATAGTGCTGTTAATTTCTCATAAACTGATATTGAAAAAAGAATTATGTACGAGACAGAAACAATAACAATACTAGAAAAACTGTGAGCCGCAGCTCACAAATAAATACCCCCCGACCCCCCCCAAAAAAAAAAAAATAATCAGATAAAATTTTAAAATAGGAGATGCACATCTTCATTACCGGAATGTCACAAAGATTGTGTGTAAGTTTCATGAAAATCCATCAAGGGGTTTAGGAGGAGTTGTGGATAAGAGATGTGCACCCCCATGTAGTCGCATGGCTGAGTCCATGTATTGCTATGGGAACCCCCAAAATCATTCTGATCAAACTTTCATATAGTAGGTGCACATCTATACTATGTTACAAAAATTGTGTAAAAGTTTCATGACAATCCATCAAGGGGTTTAGGACAAGTTGTGGATAAGAGAAGGGTACCCCCATGTAGTCGAATGGCTAAGTCCATGTTTTGCTATTGGAAACCCATAAAATCATTCTGATTAAATTTTAAAATAGTAGATGCACATCTACATTTTGTCACAACAATTGTGTGTAAGTTACATGAAAATCCATCAAGGGGTTTAGGAGGAGTTGAGGATAAGAGATGGGTACCCCCATGTAGTCGAATGGCTAAGTCCATGTTTTGCTATGGAAAACCCCAAAAATCGTTCTGATCAAATTTTAAAATAGTAGGTGCGCATCTACATTATGTCACAAAGATTGTGTGTAAGTTTCATGAAAATCCATCGAGGGGTTTAGGAGGAGTTGCGGATAAGAGATGGGTACCCCCATGTAGCCAAATGGCTAAGTCCATGTTTTGCGATGGGAAACCCCAAAAATCGTTCTGATCAAATTTTAAAATAGTAGGTTCACATTTAAATTATGTCACAAAGATTGTGTGCCAGTTTCATAAAAATCCATCAAGGGGTTTAGGAGATGTTGCGGATAAGAGATGGGTACCCCCATGTAGCCGAATAGCTAAGTCCATGTTTTGCTATGGAAAACCCCCCAAAAAAGTTCTGATCAAATTTTAAAATAGTAGGTGCACATCTAAATTATGTCACAAAGATTGTGTGTAAGTTTCATGAAAATCCATCAAGGGGTTTAGGAGCAGTTGCGGATAAGAGATGGGTACCCCCATGTAGTCAAATGGCTAAGTCCATGTTTTGCTATGGGAAACCCCAAAAATCATTCTGATCAAATTTTAAAATAGTAGGTGCACATCTACATTATGTCACAAAGATTGTGTGTAAGTTTCATGAAAATCCAGCAAGGGGTTTGGGAGGAGTTGCGGATAAGAGATGGGTTTCCTGAAGTGTAACGGAAGGACGGACGGACGGAAGGACGGACGGACGGACGGACGGACACCCCTATCACTATATACCCCCCACTTTTTTAAGTGGGGGGTATAATAACACAATAAAACTATCATGCAATGAAAATAATTGGCCGCTTTTTATAGCTATTGCTTCAGGGTTACCACCCCTAGTAAGGTGAATTCACGACGATCAGGAAAGTCCAGTGAAGGATTCACGTAATGTTGTATTTGGTGGGTTAAATTCGTCCCTTTTTTGATCAATATTGTTTACAAAACACACATACAATGCACACCTGAGCATTGTTAATAAACCTAAACCTATGTATTATTTATATTTCTTTATAATTTACATTTTTGTATTGATTTCAATAAAATGTTAAAGTTTGGTTAATCTATGAATAATGGTTTAAAAGTTATGACTAAAAAGGTTATACATTTTATAACTCTAAATTAAAAGTAAACAACACATTTCAAACTTATGATAAAGCATGCAATGTGTACCCACGTTCTTTTTAAATCATTCTAAATTGAAACATGCAAGGAGAGTACTGCCAACTGTTTAAGAAAATCAAATTAGTAAACCCATCAAACCGGTAATTTGTCTCATCATTTTAGAGGATTCAGTTTTGTTCAGTTATAGACTTCGGTTTTGGTAAATTGTGGATACTGTTTTGTCGGGTTATATCATACATTTTTATGGTTATTTACATAAGATTGCGTAATTATAAGTAGCATAATTGACCAATTTTACTGTAACTCATTTCGTGTTATCCATGAACTAATAGAATTCGTTAATTCGGATATCATGCATGCTTATATTCCAAACTTTGTTCTTGTTATATGCTTACAACCTTTTGGGTAAAATTTGCATTAATAAAGCTATAATAGATTAATTTCTTCATTCATATGAAGCAGACTTCTTACAATCACTTCTAGACAAAAAAGGATCGTAGACTAGCGAAAGTGAAGTCTATTCATTATGAATGGCGCACCATTCAACCACTTTAGGCACACATCCCAGTCGCTATTTGGGCAAAGTCAGGCTATAATGCGGATAACCTGACTGCAAACCTTAGTGGTGCACCGTGTTGGAAAAAAATAACCCAGCTGCAGTAGGATCCCATGTAGGAGGTCCATCCAGGTAACCAATAAATCCTTTTTCCAATGGCAGTCAAAAACTATCCTCGCTGATTGGCCTGATGTCCCCATTGTCTAATTCATCATCATTTCATGTTCATTGTATCATTGTATAATGAATAGACTTCACTTTCCGTTACATTGATGATGTCCTTTCACTGAACGATTCTCAATGCTCATTTATCGTCAGAAATTTGAGACAAAGGACACAACGGATTCTTAAATCTCGAAATAAACTCCAATGGAAAACTTTTAACAAAACTCTTTAAAAAACGTGATGACTTCAATAAATATTCAAATCGTCAACTTTTATACTCCTTGTGTAGCAAAATTCCATTTACTCCAGGAAATGGATTTTAAGTTCCACAATTGATTCATTACTCGAGAGCTTGCGGTAATATTACATCGATTTCCTTGGCAGAGCGTCACACATATGACACAAAAAGTGCTAACACAGGGTTATGTTGCTCCTTGATTGCTGTCTTGACTCAAGAAATTTACGGAAGACATCATGAGCTCAAAAACAAATATGGGATTTCTCTCTTTCAGATGAGTTCAGATGTTGGTTTGTCATAGGGTTTTGTTTAATCTTCCTTTACCGGAATCGACACGCTGAATTTGAAATTGGCAGTGCGACGAATGTTAAATAGCATGCATACAGGAACTGCTTACTTTTCCGGAGCGCACGAGTTCACTTTCGTTCGACTTGAGTTTGCGTCGTTGATAACAGTTTTGTTGATTTTGTGTTTGTTTTATGTTTTGTGTTTCTTCGTGCTGTACACGTTCATGTTTTCTGATTTTGTCGTTGCCCTTTTTGACTTTTAACACTCGAATGCCCTACTTGATTTTTGTCAAAATACTTGGAGTTTTTGCAAATACTTATAAGTAAGAATTAAATCAATATGACCCTAAAATATCTTAAAATGCTCGTAAAAGGTATCTTAATTTAATGTTTGAATCAAATGGAATTAAATGCCTCATCTCAGATTTTTCTAGATCTGGAAGGGGGTGCATCTACATGCAGTCTCATTTTTGAAACGAACCTGCATTACCAATAACTGTGAATTGGTTGCCCTTATATTCCTGCAAACAGACACATTTCATTTCGTTACAGTATTTACTATTTTCGAATTGCAAAACCTCCGTGCGGGTCCCGGGTGGCAAATAGGCCCGTAGCAGTGCTTTAGCTTATCGGTAAACGTCCACTTAAAATCGCTCAGAAACCCATCGTCGCGTCAGGCCGCTTTGCCCAAATAGCGACTGGGATGTGTGCCTAAAGTGGTTGAATGGTGCGCCATTCATAATGAATGCCGGGGTCGTCAGGCTATAATGCGGATAACCTGACCGCAATCCTTAGTGGTGCACCGTGTTGGAAAAAAATAACCCAGCTGCAGTAGGATCCCATGTAGGAGGTCCATCCAGGTAACCAATAAATCCTTTTTCCAATGGCAGTCAAAAACTATCCTCGCTGATTGGCCTGATGTCCCCATTGTCTAATTCATCATCATTTCATGTTCATTGTATCACCCTTTTTATGTACATCTCCCGAGAGTTCGGAGTAAAGGCAAAACTTACTAACTTACTAACGAATAGAAAAAAAACGGGATGGGGGATTTATTTATAGATAAATGAGTTGGTGCTTCCGTAATTTGAGACCCATGCTTGATATCTGAGGTGCACTTTTTCGGGGGAGGGGTTTGGCCTGCGTGGCAGGGCGGGCAATAAGTGTTACTTTGCAAGCGGTGGCGACGACGGCGTCGGCGTTTAATGCTATCAATTTTTCAGTGTTTGAGTTATATGAGCACCTTATGTTGACGAAAGTTGGTATGCATATGCCCCGGTAAAGTAGCTTTGGTTTTGTTTTAAAGTTTAATAGCAAAATCGGGTTTACTTGAAACACATTTATCCTCAAAACAAAGAAAGATTCTTTCTGTCCGTTCGACTAGTTGACAGGGACATTTAGGACTGTCCTTAAACTACAAAAGCGCTTATGAAATGATTTTTTAAAAACTTACAAAACCTCAAGGTTTCCAGAAATTTGTAATTCATTTCTAGTCAGGCGTGCGTAGCAAAATTTATTTTCTGGAAATTTGCTGTAATTTCTATTTCAGATGGATATGAGTAAGAGAAAACTCAAAAGAGATGAGAAATGTATCAAAAATCATTTTGCATTCGCTTGTAAGACAATAAATTTAAAGATGAAATGGTAGAATTTCTAAAATTTTCTATAACCGTTGGTTTAGGGATAATAAACTCTTAATGATCTTTTTCGCTTTCGAGCATATCTAGAAATTCAACCAAATATGCAAAGCCTTGATTGATGTACATATATTGATTGTATTATTTTCGCTAATAATAAGCATCTGATGTTTAACACAAACCTTTGATTGGTCTTGTCTTATTCAATTTTGTCACACTATATTTTGTCACTAATGAGTCTTTTAACAATATTTTAGTTTCTTAATGTGGATATTTAACTTAAAATTTTAAGTATGACTATGATTATCTTAAGTTATACAGCATTTGCCCACAGATATTAATACATATAAATTTAAATGTTTTTTGAAACCGATACTGAACCGAACTCCGTGCATTACCAGAACAGAATCCTCTTATTACCAGAACATTATCCGCCAATTTTTACATCTATTTTTTTAAGGTATACTAATTTTTTTCGATACAAATTTTCAACTTGTCTCTAGTACGTATAACAGTCTTGCTTTGATGAAAAATATAGACACTTTGTGCAAACAAAAACACAACTATCTGATGTTATAGTTTTCTTCATGAACATAATTCAACCTTGACGTTTTTCGTGAACTGTAACTTTATTTCAAAACAGATTTGTATATGATTTTACGACTTTTTAGTTTTTTGTGGTACAAATAAAGAGACGGGGTTAAATTGACCATTTACCTTTCGAAAGACATTAATTTTGCAACAAAACAAAGTTGTTTACTTTTTTATTTAACCCGACAAAACTGAATCGCCTAACCAAATACAACTTTACGTGAATCCTTCACTGGACTTTCCTGATCGTCGTGAATCCACCTTACTAGGGGTGGTTACATTGCATGGGATGGTAAAGTTTGAAGATGGTTTTACTGATCGTTTCTTTCTTATGTTTTATATACCAGGTAAATGTTATAGACAGAGATTCGTCTTTGTCCGGTAGACTTTGCCAATCCTATAATGACCCTCATATCACTACATTCGATGGCAAAACTTACCACTACATGGCTGTGGGCGAGTTTGTAATATACAGAAATAACAGAGGGCCTTTCTGGGTAAGTTGCGACTCCTAATTCAATATGCCTCAAAATATTAGTATTTGTATTTAAAAAACCAACCACAAAAAATAAATGAAAGGAAATACAGATAAGTTTGTGTTTCATTTTATCACGCTGTATTACACAAAATTCGTATATAAATATCAATTTATTTGTACACATCAAGTTTTTAATTGTAAATAAAGGTAATAACAAAGTTACCCGGAACATTTTGAAGATCGCAATGGTCCTGACTTGATACAAGCATTTCAAAAGAAATGGTGGGTTAAATCAGGTTTTATGGCGCGCAAAATCTCCCTCTTCCATTCCGATCTTAGATCCGTTACTAACACAAAACACAACACGGTTGTGAAGACATAACAAGGATATTGAGGTGATCATATCAGTACAACTCACAGCCAATCATTAATCAAAACAACCACTTACCATTGCGTTTAGCACATATTGAACTTTTCCATCTAATGGATTAGAAATTAATCTTGCGCCAATCAGCGACCATTAGTCATACTGAAGGCTGATGACTGTCTTACATGTACATGTACAGCCAAACCTGTTTATAAAGGGCAGCCTTGGGTCGACATAATCAGACCATTTATATAAGCATATGACCTTTATACAAAGGTTCATATTGGTTGTGTAAGTACCGTTTGTAAATGTTGGTTTTGTCGCATACACTTATTTAATATCTCATTGTTCCTAAATGTTGTTGCAAGTTAAATTTTCAGAATCCGGTAATGTTACTCCTTCATGTAATTGATTATTATATAAAAAGCAATGTCCATGTGTTTATGCAACAAAATTCGGTGTAAATTTGTAGGTCCATGCTCTTTTAACAAACTGTGGATATGGCTGGACGGGTTCTTCGTGTCATTGTGGGATCGCAATAAGAAGCAGGAACTCATTATTTGTACTACGTACGTGTCAAACCGTTTCAAGGGTAAAATCTGTATTTCTACGTCAACCTCACAGTGAAGTACGAAGCTGCAATGCTGCAGATTTACGAATCGTACAGAACGGGCAATCATATCAGGTAATTGTCCTGGTTGTTTCTCCTTTTATATATGGCTCATTTTAACTAGAGAAAGAAACAAAAATATGGTCAATTGCAATTTATTGAATACGACACCTTCCTGTAAACAATGATAATTTGTTAAAACCTTAAGAAATTTAGCAAAGTATCAATAACGCAGCGGGGAAATAGTTGATTCTTGGCATTGTCATATCAGCGTGCTATAGCTAGCAGGGTCAGTTTATTCTTCTAGGACACCAGAGTGTTCACCTTTGCTTGCTGATTTGTTTCTTTATTTATACAATCACTTCTTGACAAAAAAAAATCGTAGACAATCTCTCTTTTAACATCACTTTCTGTTATATTGATATTCACTGTAAAATTCACAATTTGGTGATTTTCTCCATCTTATAAATCCTCGCGATCGGTAACTTCAGATAAAGGACAATAAAGGTTCAAGCTGGTCTGCTTCATATTTCGATCTACATCTTGAAATAGACTCTCAGAGAAAAATTCCAACAAAGCTCTATCTCGAATGTGATGACTTCAACTTTTTAATGTCAATTTTCCATTATTGTATAGCATTTTTCCGTCACACAGGGTTATTTTACTCCTCGATTGCTGTCTCCACTCAAGACTTTTTACGGAAGACATCATGCGCTTATAGACAAATATGGGATTTTAATCTCTCAAATAAGTGCAGATCTTGGTTTGTCATAAGTTTTGTTTTTTTCGTCCTTTACTTGATTTGACACACTGAATTTTCCGTTGGTAACACGACGTTCGGAGCACCCGAGTTCACTCTCGTTACGATTTGAATTCCCTTGTTCATTGATTTTCAGCAGATTGTGTGTATTTGTGTTTTACCTGTTGTCTGTTTTTCCTCGTTCTCTTTAATTTGTGTTTTCTGGATTTGTCTCTGCCCTTTCGGATTTTTGACATTCAGATGGGGACCTCTGCTTCATTTGCTCCCGTTACGACTTGAGTTCACGTTGAAAATTGCTGTTAGTTGTTTTTGTGGTTTCATGTTGTTTGTTTCGTCATGCTGTTCTCGTTTGTGTTTATTGGTTTTGTTTTTTACCCTTTTGAATTTGATATAAAAAAAAACCTTGGATGCTCCATTGATAGCTTTTTGCTTCTTTGAGTTTAAGTAGACCTAATTCATTTTTTTAAAGATAACACTGCCGACTGGAACAGAGGTCCAATTTACAGTATCATCCCAATTTATCAGCAGAATAACTATCAAACCGTCAATTTACGATATAAATGAAGCAAGGGGACTCTGTGGTGTCCCTAGTGTAACCAGAGATCCGACCGATGACTTTATCAACAGAGATACAGGCAATGTATCTCCTGAAAAAGAGTTCGCTGATTCGTGGAGGTAAATATCCATTTACAGACTTAAAATACTTTGTCTTCAATATTTTAATACAGTTTGAGCTCACTCGCTTAATGTCCTCCCTTCTGTGTATATGTTATCCCTTCTGTGTATTTTATTCTCACAATGCTACACAAACAATTAAGTTTGTCGATTTTTTCAGAATTTAACTGACATTTAATATGCAATCAGTTTTCAAAGACCTAAACTTTAGATCGAAATCATTATAAGTCTTTGATTTTAAATGAATTATTATGCAAACCAAGATATATTATTTATATTTATTTTTTAGAATCGACCCAAAAGTAAGACCGAATGAGCAGTTGTTCATTTCGTTTCCAAAATTTGATAGTGAAATTGGACTTTTTATACCCGATATCAATATGTCCTCTGTTAGTTCAGGTCCATACTGTGTATGTGAAACTGATACATCACATTGTAACCTGACTGCGATATCGGACACCTGCTCTGGATCCCAGGATAAACCTAGTAATGACGAATCGGGAGGGTTTGTGACGTCATGTAGGACGCAGAGCAACCGTGGAAAACGGTCAACATTAAACATGTACTCAGGACATAATATTGCACGTCGCAGTGTTGATGATACAGATGATATAATTGATATTCCAACTTTTGAATTTGATGACGATATAGAAAACTATGACAATACCTCCATTAATGTAAGCATTGTATTACATTATGTATTTATAAAAGATTTATATTCAAGCTGTTAGTTCCACAGAATATTAGAAATTAATACTGATCGATTTACAAAACAAGCAAAAAAGTATCTATAAGTAATTTAAATGTCAGAATGCGTAGAACATGTTCGAAATATCTAAGACCAAACTAGCACACATCTAATCAGCAAAGAATACTCACGTCGACATAAGAGTGAAAACATGTGCTTCGGAAGGGTAGGCAGTTCTGTTTATTCTACATTTGTTGCGTTGCTAAAGATCAGTTACGGATCCTTATTACCGATACAAAACTATACTATATATAAAAATTCTATTTGTATGCAGGCCATTTGTATGTCTAATTTGTTTTACAAATTAAATGTTCTTGTTAACTTATCTGAGATGAAGAGATTCTGCATTTTACTACGAGCAGATGAAAAACTGAGTAATGACAAAAATCTTGAGGCAACATAAAACTGTGTTCGCTATGATTGTTTCGGATGTGGGAGAATGAAATACCGTATAGCAGATTATTTTCGCTGTGGTTTAATTTTCGCTGATTTTCGCGTGTCGACGGTACCCTCGAAAATAAATCCTGCAAAAATATCCATCTAAAGCAAATCATTTATAAACACATTCATAAACCACGAAAATAAACCTGCAAATTTAACCCAGATTACAAGGAAAAAATATACACTCCGAATAAAGTTAAGCACCACCATATACTTTTTTTAAAGTTTAGCTATTAAGCCCTTTTTACAAAAATCAAATGAATAAGAGCCCAATTTGTAAGTAATATCTTTTAGAGTGTGTTCTTAATGTTAACTTCCACCAAAATGTTTGAACAAGATAAGATCAGCAGGAAACCAGAAAAATGCCTTAAGCCGTCCTGACGAAAACTTTAAAGGTAAAATGTGTTTTTGTACATTTAAAGATATGCATTTAAGCATACGATCCAATTTCCAATAGGTTAAAATACTGGGAAGGGATTTTTGTAAAAAAAGAAAAGTTATAAATCAATTGTAAGAGAAAATGGAGATTATTCGGTTACGATGAAATTTTCTGCAAAAAAAACAGAAAAATGCAATTTTCTCGACAGAATTTAAACATTCTGGCTTAAATGTTTTGTACAATATCTTTAATCTTTTAATCAGCTTATCATTACTGGAGGTGAATAGTTTTGTTCTTAATTTCAACTATCCTTTTTTGTATATTATGATTTTTTTTTAAATTGACTATTTTCACTAAAGTGTCATTTTTCTCGTATAAATTTAAAACCAAACTGTTGTGATTATTCCTAACATATTCACATTTGATACATGTTTTACTACCATGTTTATGTTTAAAATGAAACGGCTAAAAAGTTTATTTTGAGTGCAATTTTCCAGATTCACAAAAATTCATCCATCATTTTCTGAAAATGACCTGAAAAGCACATTATTCTCAAAGTGCCGTGCTGCATGTTAGTAATAAAGGCGATTAATCAATATAAACTAGGTTTTAGCATTTTTAAAATTTCAGGTCCATAATACAGCGAAAAAAACAGGCTATATTAAAAACGGCGTAAATTTCTTATGAAACTTTTGAAACTCGTTTTCGAGACTCCTTGTACTTTGCAATGATATTATGCAAATGATGGAGTTGGGTAAAAAATGAAAATTTACCGACTTTTTTCCATGCGAAAATGGCTCCCGAAACTTGATTCGTTGCCATTGCGTTGTCAACATTAATAATGGCACTGTTAAAAAGAGGAAAGATTGCTTTGATTTGTTTAAGAGGCAAACAATTGATTATACTTAAAGGTTTGCTCATGCAAAAAATCAACAGGTTAATGGCCAAATAAAAGTATGGCGTCAGATTTAAATCTGGTGGTGCTTAACTTTTGTCGGAGTGTATATATGGGTAAATTTCATAAGCTTGAGTGTACGGAATAAAAATAACAACAAAGTTCCAGACAGTAAATTTAGCTACGCCTGACGCGCGTTTTGTATATTTAAGACTCATCAGAGGCGCTCTACCAAACATATTGAAAATGCCAAATACTATATGATTAGGAAGAGCATAGAACAATAACACCAAAAATACCAAACAGGGGAACCAAATTGTTACTAAGATGATCAACCTATGTCTGGGGTAGGAAGAACCTTAGGGTTTTGACAATTTTGAAATTTAAACGGATAATTTAAAGCTTTGATGTGTTCTCCAACACAAAAGTGTTGGTGCCGGAGCGGGCTAAACTCGGGGAATTTAAACTCCACCAGCAGTGCTAACTTTCACGTGTGTTTGAAATAAAAATAACAACAAAGTTCCAGACAGTAAATTTAGCTACGCCTGACGCGCGTTTCGTCTATTCAAGACCCATCAGAGGCGCTCTACCAAACATATTGAAAATGCCAAATACTATATGATTATGAAGAGCATAGAACAATAAGATGAAGTTTCGACAACTGAAGATATAAGATCTATTTAAAAATGGTTATCCGAATATGAAGCAGACTTTTTACCTTTATATAATTTGTTTTGGAAAGAAAAAAAAATCATACTGTGAGTGTATCAGACATAAATTGTAAATACATGTTGTCTAAAGTACAATAATGACAATAAATAGCTACTGCTATATGATAAATTTGTTTTGTTTCGCACATTTTTATATAGTCACGTCTGAAGCATTTAAATATTAGTTTTTTAAATGCTAAATCCATTGTCTCAGACAAAGCCCAGGGTGCTATTTATATACAAATGCAAAATTAAAGAATATATCGTAACTGTTAACAGGATGCTGAATACAGAAATGGTTGGACAGAAGAAAAGGCAAATAAAACATGCGATGAACGAATCAAATTCGGAAAACTTGCGGAAATATTTGGAGAGTTCGGTGGAGTGTCAATCGATGAATACATTAATTCCTGTGTTTTGGATATCAAGGTAAATCTGTCTGAATATCCTGTGTTTATTTTTTATTGTAACATTCTATTTAGTTTTACTGTCATTGTTGTTGTGTTGTGTTGATAAATGTGTCACTAGTAATGCTAAGTATTCTTGTACTAGATGAAAATTACAAATGTACCAAACCAAGTATTGTGCCATTATTAAGCCTTATAATAGATTTTGTTTTCTATGTATAACTATATAACTGTGGGATCAACTTTTTGATTTCAGGGGTCATAGAAAATCATTCTGCCATTTCATTTTGGACAAAAATCGGAGTCTAGACATTTTTTGGTCACTGATGTGCTCAAATTTAGATGTTTTAACTTCTTTAAAAGTTTAACAACCTACCACACCACCCTGCTTTTGTATATATATATATATTATTTCGATTAAAAATTGTCCTGTCCTTTTATATCACTGTGTTTACCCGTCGACTTTATATGTGCTCGGTGACGAACCTTGTAATTTTGTGCTTATTTTGCGTTCTTCTGTTTTTTTTTTAAATTGTGTATATTCAAGTGCGGTTTGTCCCATTAAAAATTATGCAGGTTACTCAATCTTAACAGGTCTGATCTAGATTTTATTTGATATTTTTTAAATGAACTTTCAAATGGGAAAAAAATGTAAAACATTTTGTCGTTTTATAATAAAGTTCTCATCAAAAATATAGTTTTCTTAACTTCCTCGCTCATATTTTGTCAGTACCCATTTTTTATGGTTTTTGAACGTTATTCTTTTGGAATGTGTAAATTCTTCTTATAAAGTAATGTGATGTTCGACATTTTGACTTCTATTTCATTCGGTGCATTGGTCATGTTGGTCGACAAACAATAAAAAAGTAATCATAACACTTAAATCTCCCCACATATCAATGCTCCTCGGGGAAAATTGTGTCCTTTTAAGCTAAACTTTTTATCTGATATTGATGCAAATAGACCAACTTTTATTTTATCGCTCATTTTTAACATTTGTTCAGCGAGTCAGTTTTTGTTTATTTTTTTTAAAGCACGTGTTGGTGGTCGTAGTTATTCATATTCTCTCAACAGTCATTTGTCAAACGTTTGATGTAAATATTTCTTTTAAAGGTAGATTATTACCTGTTTAAGCTAAACTAAGGTTTGTAAAAACATACAATGCCCTAGGGAAATCGAGCAGTTCCATAGGGAGTTGTTTAAAGAGTTCTTTAAACCGATCTTTTTTTCAGATGACAGCGACTGAAGAGTTCCTCGAGGACACGGTGGGTGCTATTCAGACATACACCCTTGTGGAGGTGTTGCGTAATGAGACGATCATGAACGCTACATCTGATGACGAATCAGAGAGCATTCTTGAATCTATAACAAGCCAGTTATGTCCTCGCAATTGTAGTTCGAATGGAACCTGCTCTATGGGTATGCGAAAGATATAAAATCAATGCTTCATTCAAGATAAAATCTCAAAATTCAAATAAGTGACCAGCATTGGTCAACCAGGTTTACTTAAGGTTTATTTATCTAAGCATGATTCTGATTTTACGGTTCTACCGGAGTTATTAGGTTTTATTTATTATAGCTTGCTACCGGAGTCATAAGTCACAATTAAATTATATCAGTGCATTCTTTATTCTAAATAGATTTACATCAATATTGTTAAACAACCTGTATTCTTAATAACATGTGTTTATTTTCATTTTTTCTAATTTATTTTTGTATTACCGTTTTATGCAGAGCTTTAATCAAGCTCGCCTTCTGTAGTCATATAGCTAGCTGAATTTCGCATTTTCTCATCGTCTAGAAAGTCAATCAGTCAGCTATATTACTATGGCAGGATATATGAATAAACATTGGTATTAGTTACTTTTATTGTTTCAATCCATTCAAATAATATAAATTTTTACATATCCTTGAAACTGAAAGGGTGCAGCATCATTCCCGAGATATAAATGTGCTTTATTTTCCATATATTTATACACCAGTTCATGCATAATTAAGCACTTTTGACCTATCACCTTTAATCTGCTGTTGCTCGGAACTATAAAATTAAAATGAAATACGTGTTTATTCATCTGTAACTTGATTGTTTTGTGCATTTTACCTTTATATCCCTATCTTGTGTATTCATGAAATACACATTGATGAGAATAAATGCTGGACGGGTTCATTTTTATCGAAAGGGTGTTTGAATGAATACCATTTTTGTATACTACCTTCATAAACGCGTGTGCATCCAAAAGGTTTTTTATTTAGAATTTTCTTATCTACTGTGTCAAAAAGGGGTACATCTGCATAACACTTCTTACCTCGATCGCTCACAAAAATACTTCTACCGACCAAAGATGAATCTTTCATTTTTTTTCATATAGCGGTCTTTAAACCTATCCTTTCTCTTGGCCTTTATTCTGGATATGCCCATGAATTTAATGAGATCATATCAAACGTTGAATAAGACATGGTGATGGTTCCGTTGTTTTTTGTGCTTTTTAATGCCATCTGATTCTTCTTGTTGTTTTCGTTTGTGGTTTGTCTTTGCCATATAAGACTTGAAATAACGATTTACAAAATAATCATAGTAATATGTGTCTTGTTCTTCTATTTCGTACTTTCATTCTTTCAAGTACTTATATTTAGCTTTGCTTTTTAACGCCTTACCGCTTTGTATTTATATGGCACTGATTGCGAAATTACTAAAGGGTATAATCTATGATCAAAGAATGCAATAATTTCCCTTATCATATTATTAAAAACATTATACCAGGAAAAGTTTATTTATGTTGTTTATTAAAAACTCTACAAGTAGCCACTCACTAGAATTTCAATAAACAAAAATGAAAATCAGAAAACCAAAGTTTCGAAAGAGACATACTCTTCCCAAAATTTCAAGCAGGTATAACACACTGATTTGTATATTTTTTCTTTTTGATGTGATATTGTACGAATAAAAAATGCATGAATATTTTAGATGACTCAACTGTTATATTTTACATGTTTAATGATATTTGAATATTATTGCTTATCGAGAAAAGTAATAAAACAAATTATCTTTCATATAATTAATATTTAATTTCAATCCAGGTTTATGTAGTTGCTTTATTGGCTATGTGGGAGATGACTGTTCAGAAGATGTTACATTACCTCCTATGAATATAAGTCTACCAGCCAGTGGTCTTTGTGGAAAAGAATCACGAGCATGCAAGAGAACAAACATTTTCGGACATTTTCCTTCTAAAAACATTACGTGTAGGATAAAATACTCACAGGTTAATGTCTATTACACAAAGGAAATTTAATACATTTTTTTTCTCATACCCAATTAATTACAAACCTTTTTTTCTTTAATAGTGGACACAAGATAATTTTAAGTTTTCATCATGTAGTGTTGATCGGGTTTATTTATCCATGTTTTCGCATGTTCTGGACCAATCTTGCAAATCTCCATTCAGAAACACTTTTATCAAAAAATTAAAATTTATTTGAATTTTAAAAATGCATAATAACATTTTTTAAATCAACTGAAAAACAGTAAATCTGTCATATTTAAAGGATGAAAGTCGTGTTTCATTTGTGTGATTCTTAAATTGTCGCAGATTTTGGGATCTTGAGATGAATACGCTTCTTTCATTGCATTACTATATAACACAAAGTGGTTGGATTTTTTTCAAGAAACAAGTTTACCTTTAGTTATTTTCTTATGATCTATACCGTTTGTAGAACTTATAATACAAAACAAGTTATTTTCTAGATTTTGAATAATACGGTTACACATACGCAAGACAGTACCGTCAAGGCAGAATATCGAAACCCATATATGGTAACTGTGAACCTTGATATGGTCTTACGGAATAGACGAGAGGTCTCTGAGACGCCATATCTTATAGTTGATAAATATGAACTTAGTCTTTCTAATGACGGTACAAAGTTTGGAGAGAGTGTCATGTTTCTTGCCTACAACGAGAAATGTAACCACTGTGATAATACAACGAAAATTTGTACAATCATTGTAAGTTTTTTTTGTGGTGAAAATAAAGCAGCATGGTGTTAACTATTCTATTTTTTCAGGCTTTGTGTTTAAGTGTAATATACTTACTTAATCGACTGTTTAACTGATATTAAATACAATTAAACTTGTGTTTGCAAACAGTCTTGTATTAATAAACATGTCTATACCATTTATCTTCATCTTTAATATACTGTTCTGCTGAGTAGTACAGACAAAAAAGTTTCATCCAATGTTTTTAAGGTCGGGTGCCTATCACTGAGCATCGTTTGTTTGTTGTCATTTGTATTTCGAACACACGTGAAGGTTAGCACTGCTGGTGGAGTGTAAATTCCCCGAGGTTAGCCCGCTCCGGCACCAACACTTTTTGAGTTGGAGAATACATCAAAGATTTAAATTATCCGTCTAAATTTCAAAATTGTCAAAACCCTAAGGTTCTTCCTACCCCAGACATAGGTTGATTATCTTAGTAATAATTTGTTTCCCCAGTTTGGTATTTTTGGTTTTACTGTTCTATGCTCTTCATATTTATACAGTGTTTGGCATTTTCAATATTTTTGGTAGAGCGCCTCTGATGAGTCTTGAATAGACGAAACGCGCGTCAGGCGTAGCAAAATTTATTGTCTGGAACTTTGTTGTCATTTGTATTTCGAACACACGTGAAGGTTAGCACTGCTGGTGGAGTGTAAATTCCCCGAGGTTAGCCCGCTCCGGCACCAACACTTTTTGAGTTGGAGAATACATCAAAGATTTAAATTATCCGTCTAAATTTCAAAATTGTCAAAACCCTAAGGTTCTTCCTACCCCAGACATAGGTTGATTATCTTAGTAATAATTTGTTTCCCCAGTTTGGTATTTTTGGTTTTACTGTTCTATGCTCTTCATATTTATACAGTGTTTGGCATTTTCAATATTTTTGGTAGAGCGCCTCTGATGAGTCTTGAATAGACGAAACGCGCGTCAGGCGTAGCAAAATTTATTGTCTGGAACTTTGTTGTCATTTGTATTTCACATCTATCATAACTTTAACTTTTATGATGATTGTTACTCTATTTGATTTCTGTTGAGCTTGGTTAGCATTTAAATTGAATATTACAAAAAAAAATTGAAAAAATACACCTTTTTTGTGAATTTCAATATTTTCCCACACGTTTTAAGGGGAGATAATTTGTAAAGAAATAATAGGGGGAAAACACATTTTTCCCCTTTTTCAAAATTTGTGGTTGTGAAATTTATTTTTATTTGGTATATTTAAAAGTCCATACTAAACATATGTTCAGAAAAATCTATGAATTACATCTTTTTAGTTGTTCCTATATTAAAGTACTATAGTTATGTATTTTTTCGTTTGTTCAAAATTAACGATATTTAAAGTACAATTCTTGGGCTAGCTGTGAGCAAAATTTAAGAAAATTACATGGATAAATTTATAATCACCCCATCTACTTTGATTCATGGCCGCTCCATGCACGTAAAAGACCCCTTTGTGGACCGCCAAGTAGTGCACCACATAGGCTAAATTTTCCGCCCCTACCCACCTCTCCCCTTTTCCTGTGGTTCTTCAAAATTTACCGGTCCTTTGTTTCCCACCCCCATCCCCATCCCCATATTTCATTTATCATCATCATTTCATGTTCATTTTATCATCCATTTCATGTTCATCGCCTGTAAATAATAACCTATATAGCGTTGCACGGGCGTAAAACACCAACTCACTCACTCACATTGATTCATGGCTAATGATTTCATATAACTATTTTGTGTAGAGCTCCTGTCCTGAATTCGCGACAGAACAGACTACAGTCCAGGAACAGCACTCAGGTACTACATAGTTAACTATTCTTGCTTTTCAAAAATATTATTTATCTTTGGAGATATTGATAACTTAATTAGTATAACACTCCTTGTTTTTATTCTCATCAAGGGTTCCGTGCGGGGCCCGGGTGGCAAATAGGGCGGCGGCCGAGTCTTAACCTGTCATAAAAGGCGACTAAGGGTCTTGGGATTCATACATCGGGTCAATACTCAGCCCACAAGTGTGTGCCCTAGATGGCTGAATACGGTAGCCCTAGTCTGCGAGCTTGTCAGGTCTGAAAGTACGGAAAACCTGACCGCCAACCATAGTTGGCCAACGTGTGTGGCGACTGCCACGCTTCATCCACGTAAAAAAGTCCCTTTGCGGACAGCCAAGTCATGCACCACATAGCCAAATTTTCTGGCCCTTCCCATCTCTCCCCTTTTTCTATGGTTCTTCCAAATTTACTCTTCCTTTGTTTCCCACCCAACCCCCATATTTCATTTATCATCATCATATCCTTTTAATAGCCTATATAGCGTTGCAAGGGCGTAAAACACCAGTCCACTCACTCACTATTTTCATCAAGTAAAAGTTTGTGTATGTTACGTTCAGATTTAGACTATCAATATAATATGAAACCACAAGACAATTACTAACTACTGAACATGCTCTACTACTGATTTACAATTGTTCTGTGGCACATCATTTATTTGATGTTTTGACCATGTTCAATATAGCTGCAGTCATTTTAATTCTTTTTTCCACGTTATATCAATGCTATCTGTCAATACTATATGAGGAATGAAACGAACATGGCATATTTTAATACTAAGATTTTTCTTTTAAATGATGCATAAGACACATTTTATCAACTAATGTCATAAATCATTACGACGATAATCGTACAAAACAAAACGTATAGTAACAAGTGTGGCCACTAAAAGTATGTCTCGCCTGCCTGCACCATCCCTAAAATAAACTACCTTAGCTTTCATTTCTTGATATAAACACAAAAAGTGTCAGTATACCTAATAACAGATGCCTAGTTATTATACTATTCAAGCAATCCATTGTCCACACAAGTATTACAAAAAGTTTTCTGTCTGAAAAAAGACCTAAGTTCAGAGAGTCACTGGAGTGTAAAAATGGGGTCATGATCACATGGCATGGTGACAGTTGCGTTGTCCATAACTGCAACTGTCTGTTTACCCAATATCAGATGCCTAGCTATTATAACTTTCCAGCAATTCATCTTCCATAAAAGTCTTACAAAAATTTTTTTTTGGCCTGAAAAAAGACCTAAGTTCACAGAGTCACTGGAGCGTGAAAATGGGGTCAGGGTCACATGGCATGGTGACAGTTGCATAGACCATAACATGAACTGTCTGTATACTAAATATCAGATGCCTAGCTATTATACTTTTCAAGCAATTCATCGTCCACAAAAGTCTTACAAAAAAGTTTACGGCCTGAAAAAAGACCTAAGTTCACAGAGTCACTAGAGCATGAAAATGGGGTCAGGGTCAAACGGCATGGAGACAGTTGCGTAGACCATAACCTGAACTGTCTGTATACCAAATATCAGATGCCTAGCTATCATACTTTTCAAGCAATTCATCGTCCACAAAACTCTTACAAAAAAGTTTACGGCCTGAAAAAAAACCTAAGTTCACAGAGTCACTGGAGCGTGAAAATGGGGTCAGGGTCAAACGGAATGGTGACAGTTGCGTAGACCATAACCTGAACTGTCTGTATACCAAATATCAGATGCCTAGCTATTATACTTTTCAAGCAATTCATTGTCCACAAAAGTCTTGCAAAAAAGTTTACGACGCCGCCGCCGCCGCCGGAAAGTAATACCTATGTCTCGCCTTCCGCGACTATTCGTCGCAGGCGAGACAAAAATTGCATGCCTTAAAGAATAAACACTGCACACGTGTTAAAACGTAGAGTTAATTTCTTTCTGGATCATTTCTATATATAGTTTTGAAACAGTTTGAGGGCTTTTTGTAATGTAGGCACAATTTTTCGATATTTTTAGATTATCTAGGATTCAGTTTGTCTATATGGGTTATTGTTGGTGCTTCATGTGCAGTAGCTGTCTTTGTCATCATCATGTGTATTGTTATAAGAATCAAATCCAGAAGAAATAAAAGGTATGTATAGAAGAAGCGTCAAGGAATAAGGAATAGGGAATAAGTAACCAACTTGACGCTTCTATGTATAGAACGAAAATAAAAATCAAATCAATTAAAACGGATACGATATTGAGTTTAAGGTAAACTCTACTACATGTATTTACAAGTTTTACTTTACTACGTTATTGAATTTTACATTTTGTAAGTGCATTAAGATATGATAAGAAGGATTAAGTTTTTAATTAGGTTTTACATTAAAGGGAGCCATGAAGTGCTAATTGGGCATTTACTTGTCTCAAAAGTCCACAAAGACACAAAGGTACAACACGAAAAATTTACATAAAACAAAGCGGCTGCAATCATCAACGCAAAAAAAAACGTGGAAAAGAGAGTGACATTAAATTAAGTAGTTATGCACCTGGAAAGTAATTAAATGTCCCTTAAAATGGTCTGTTGTGTTAGAAAAAAGTACATAAAGTTAAATCAAAGAAGCCACTTAAAATCAACCATTCATAAAACTAATTGGTTTTAGAAATAAAAACAAAAATATTCAACTGGAACGTCCCATTTATGTGGGTATAACCCCCCTTTTAGTACTCAATACTTTGTGGTTTTTTAAGGCAGTACTCGAAAGACATAATTAATAGTACTTGGTACTCAGAATTTGTATTATTCGGTACTCCGAGCAAATTTAAAGCGGTTTTTACTCGGTATTTGATGCTAAATTTTGAGAGTACTCGGTACTTAAAGGGGGGAGGGGGTTATACCCCTGTTTATCTATGTTTATTCTCTTTACAGTACAAAGAAACACGATTCAAAGAAAAGTGGAGATTTTAGCGACTGGCAAGTGTACCAAGGAGAGAAGTCCCAGAGATATCAAATCCCAAGACCTAATATCAAATAGCTTAGTGAGAATTGAAATTTGTTTAAATGTATATATAGACATCTTGATTGACTTTTGTGGTGTATCGACATTTCGTTTTAAATACATTTCACTTTGACGTCCATCTTGTTTTATTTTCCTATATAGACGGATGTAAGTGATAGTCGCTTTTTTCCTGTATATGTGTCAATGTTTTCAAAGACTGTATTATTATTTTGCTGTAATGACAAGTTTTGTTAAATGCTATACAAACAAAATGTGAATAATAAAATTTATTTACCTCTTTGCTTTTTGAAATAAAAATAAACAAAGTTCCAGACATTAACATGATAACACAATAACAGACAATGACAAGAACATATAGATTTTGTCTGATCGTCACTCATTAGTTTTCAAGGTCAATGGCTTGAGTTTCATTAAGTCTGTTCACTGCTAGTTGTTATGAATTACCGTATACCAGGTAATTTTCGCGGCGTGCAAATTTCGCGATTTTATACCAAATGACTAAGTTGTTATGTAGGTGGACATTTATTTTCGCGATTCAATAATATTCTCAATAAAAAATCATGTTGATTCTATTTTACGTGGGCTCTAAGTTTCGCAATAGAGTAACGGTCGGGAATTAAGCGAAAATTAGAACCTCGCGAAATTTTCCAGCAATACGGTATTTAAACTTTATGTTTGAAAGCTGCTTCAGTTATTTATTTACTTTACGGTAAAAACAGATTTATCGAAACTAAATAAGAAAAAAATAATTTCAAACAAACTGAAAAAAGTTTGTACTTGTATACAGTCTGACTAATAGTAGGTGTTTTGATCATCCGGTAGCATTAGCGTTTTTCAACAGCTATTCTTAAATTCCATAACTTCTATATATGTTAGTTTCAACTTCTAAAATATTTATGATACAAATAGACGAAAATGAGACGTGGAATAAGTGTACGCGACGCAATATACATTTACCGGCGAATTGTGTTTACGCCACTTTTTAGAAATAAAATTTCTCATTTGACCCACAAGGTTATATTTTATTTGCGTCACTGGGATTTAGGGTTAAAGATAACTGTTTTAGTGACTCATTAAAAGAAATATTTAAAAATGGAATTCACAATTTTAGAGATTAAACGACAGATTCATAAAGTCCTTCGCACTGTTGCTTACAAAGTTGGTGCGAGAACAGATCTATAGATCTACTGAGTGCATCAGTGATGTTTCAGTGTAACAGTGTTATGATTTAATATTGATATTTCTTTTAATGCAGTGTTTTATACATTTTTGATACTGTTTTTATTGAAAAACATAATTATATTTATTAATAAATAAAATTATTTTTTGTAAGTTATCCCGTATGAAAAGCCGCATATAGAGTATAATTTAGGAATTTTTACGTAACGTCACTATCTTATCACTTTGAAGTGAATAAAAATAACAATATTTGTTGCTGTGTGCAATAAAATAGACTTTATGGAGAAATAGGTGTGAAACTTGAAAAAATCTAGCGTGTTTTACCTTGCATCATCTCCCCAGTGTCGTTTCTTATATTGACGTCCCAGTAAGGTTTTCATAATAAAATGCATATAAACAATTTGGTTGCTTTTTATATCTTGAATACGGACAAATTGGTGTTGATAAATATAGAATATCATATTGGTGCTTTCATATCGTATCTCATAACAACCCAAGACGCCCATATCATCCCGAGAACTTTAGGGCTCGAGGGCATGATATTGGTCGAGGGTTGTAATGGGATACGATATGAAAACACCCATAACATAATCTGTTTATCATATATTTGAAATTAAAAATGTTTATATGTTTTTACTTATTTAAATTGGAAATCGACAAACGTAATATCAAATCTACTAGTATTTTAAAAATCACAATCACGGCACATATTACTTCACGCATTTTTTGTGTCTGTGTGTGAAAGTACTTTGGTATGACTGAGTGGTATATTTTAAATAATTTTGCTTAAAATAAGTATCAAACCATTAACAATTCTGCAACAATATCAAATTCTTTCCTGTTTGGGAATAAATAAACCTTGAAATATGCATATGAATATCTAGCAAAACTTTTTATTGTATTTTTGATACTGTGTTTCATAATGGATCTGAACCATATTGTTTCACTCAAATCTTTTTACGTGGCGAAACAATATCACATGTGATAAATAAGCTCTTTATTTGATACTCATGCTTCTTTGTTTATTCAACTGGATTTTTTTGTGTTTATTTAACTCAAATCACGTGACTTAACCTAAAAGTGCGTTATTGATTTTCTAGGGGTGCGTAATGACCTTTTTGGGGTGTGTTATGAATAAACAGTGATATGACCAAAACCAGTCATCTTGTATCATATATTTAAAAATCGTATATAATTAAACAAATATATGATAACTATTATAATATAATTAAGGCCCTGCCTTTTTAGCGAGCATCTATATACCTTTTAAAAATAAATCATTCCATGTGCTCGACCGGTAAAGTAAAGAGGGAACTTTTAAAAAAGGAATTAAATAGTAGCAAAGTCTGACCCCACCAAACCCAAATCATATACACTTGAGAAAGTTGTTGTTAAAATATCTGGGATCAATAACTTCTTATTAAAAATTCAATTATTTGTGCAAATAATAAATCCTGTATCATTCTGTGACGACATTAAGCGGGGACGAAATTATCAATTTTATGGATTACATGACGTCATTTCCTTGTCAGAGTATTTCGAGCTTCTTCAGCAGACCAAAACAACATTCAGATTCTGTCAGGTTTTGTGAGATTTTCTGAGTATCAGTGTTTTATTTGAAGCATTGGTAACAGAAGGTACATTGAGAAACCTGGCGGACAAAACGGTAAAGTAAAAATACCATGCAGGATTGAGGAAAGTGAGTGAAACCCCACAGGATGGGACTCTTCTTTCATATTCAGGTAAGAACATTTTATTTATTATTATGTGTAGGTTTTATTCAGTAAATTTACTGTATTTCTTTACCTTATTTTATCTTACTTAGAATTTAACAAAGCTTGGTCAGTATCATGCATTTGATATGACAAGTCAATGGAAGCTAGCTCGGTAATTTCAGGAAAATCGTTTTTTTTTTTCAGCGGAAAAGACCGAATGGTGTTTAAATAAAAAATCTATGTGTAAAAATAAACAAGTGGATGAATGAGGGTTTTACCACTGTTTTTGAATTTCAATTTTTATATTTTTGCATAACAGATTATGATGTATTTTTTATAAGCCCAGAGGGTTGATTATTTTACTTGCTCCGTGCCTATTTTTTTTTTCACTCCGTAAAAGTAAACCTGTTCCGGTTTTATCGTCAGTATATTTCTGGCACATCTCAAAACATGCACAATGCCGTAGGGCTCGCATCTGCGATGCTCGCTATAATATTTCTTTTAATGATTTTTAAAAGAGGCAGCTAAACGAAAAAGGAAAAGAATTATTTATCCCTTAAAGTAAATTTGCATTTTTTCTTGTCCCTGTTACCGAAGAATGGGCGCAATATTACAAATTTTGTGTAGAAAAAAAGGTTGTTGACTATTACAGTCAAATATAACAATATGAATGTGGATGACGTTAAATGGAAAGTATACACACATGAAAAAGTGGTTCTGTCGACGGAAACTGATCGCTCGTAGACTGATGGGTCTGAAGAATGTTTATTATATATATATCGGCTAAAAGTCCCGATGTTTCGGCAGGAATGCCTCCTTCTGGGTTGATTGTCCTCTTCGGTGACTACATTTTCTCTTTTCTTCATTGGTATAATATGTGTGTTCTGTTGGCAGGTGATGACGTCATAGCTGACGTTAGCAATGTTACACCAAAACTCACTGTCTCTTTTATGCCAGATTGTCTATTGGAATTCACTCCAGAGGAGTCCATCTTCATCTTGACGTTAGCTCCTATTGGTGTTATATTGTCTAGTTCTTCAATCCACCGGAGCTCTTTGATTTGCTTGTAGTATTTCGATAAATTTTTCAATAATTATTCAGGCTAGGAAAAGAAAGAAAAGGACTCTCAAAATAAATATAATACTTTATTGTTTGGCCGAAAAATATAATACAGAAAATAACAATTTTAGTAAATAATAAAATATCAAAATGAAGATATGATTCATTCAAGATATAATAGCGGGCAACAATTAATATAAAAATTAAGCCGCCAATATACAAGTAATAGCAAATTATATATAATAGAGTT